>PVKA01007297.1:10052-78663 GCA_004027165.1 Ctenomys sociabilis
AAAAAAAAAAAAAAAAAAAAAAAAAAACTGAAATGCAATATTTCTAACATAATGATGTCTGTAATATATTGAGGCTCTTCTATGAGAGGAATAGAAATTATTTCTACTTCTTGGGGTTGAGGACATTGCTCATTCATCTAAGTGCCTGCCCGGCAAGAGCAAGGACCAGGGTTTGATAAATGTTATCATATGCCTTGCTGGCCCTGGAACAGTGCCTGCCACAGAAACCAGCCATAGTGGCACACGCCTATAATCCCAATGCTGGGGAACCTGATAAAGGAGGATTACTGTGAGTCCCAGCTGCACAATGAGACCCTCATAAACAAACCCATCTGAGTTATTTCACTTAGCATTATGATCTTAAGATACATCTATTTCTCTAAACGGACTCAAATTTATCCCTCTTTATGACAAAGTAGTACTCACTGTGTGTGAATACAACGTTTTCTTTTTCCATTCATTTGTTGATGCCGAGGTCCAGATAGCTCAGAGGACTAAAGCACCTACATAGGCAGATACAGCTTCTGGGTTTGATCCCTGGAGTGCAGTGCCGGCCCCGCCCCCGGGGTATGCTGAGATCATGATTAAGACTGGGTGTGATAGAGCACACCTATAATCCCAGCACTTGGGAGTCTAAAAACAGAATGATTACTACTACAGTCTACATAGTGAGACCTTGTAGACCCTGAACTAAATGCATTAAAAAAAAGTAATTTACATTGCTTTGTTGATAAACATACAGGTTGTTTCCAAGGTTTAGCTATTATGAATTGCAGTGTTATGACATACGAGTGTACATATATCACTGCAGTTTGATGTGCTTAAATCTTGTGGGCAGTTTCCTAGAAGGGCAATAACTTGGTTGAACGGAATTTCTATTTTCAGTCTTTGTGGAATTTCCATACTGATTTCCACAGTGGTTGTATCATTTGTCATTTTTTCTTTCATAATTGTAACACACACACACAATAATGATATCTATAATGTAAATATGTGTATTAACACCACAATGTCATTATTGTATGTGTGTTAATATTTTTTTAACAAACTTACTACATCTGAAACTAACAGATCATTTGTTTTAGGATTTGGTAAAAATCCCACCTTTCGAATCACGTTACGACTCTGTAAGGAGGTTTCCCTCACTTTCATGCACTGAAGGCCTGATCCTTGGCACAGCATGTGCAGATGCTGGCCATGAGCAGTGGTGACCAGAATACGAGGCCACCAGGCTGGCAAAGGGAGCATTTCACTGCTGACTTTTTCAGTAACTCATTATGGAGCTGGAGCTCAGCTGGTGGCCGTGGCTGAAGGGGTGTTCCTCTGACAGGTGGCCCGCGTCAGAGCTGTGCCGCTTCCTTTGACTCTGCATCCTCGCCACTACAAGATGAGCAGCTGTCCCCTGCCATGGCTTCTCCCCCTTAATGATCATAGATTGAATCTGGAAGTGAAAATGCAACTTCTTTATCCCCTTTACAGTGGACTTGTCAAGTAGTTTGTCGCAGCAGAGAAAAACTGGCATACACATACTCTGATGTATTAAGTTGTGGCTATATCATTTTTACTTAAGGTATTTCTAATTTTGTGTCATTCTATAGACATTTCAGTGAATATGCATTGTATTTGAAAAGTATTCAGTTTAGTTATCCTAGGAGTAAAATTTTCTAGATCAATCTGTAAGAAAGAATGCACATTTGAATTTTAAGTTAAATTTTAAATGATTCTATAACACATCCAAAAACTTTTAAAGATGTTTTATGTCTTAACCTTTCCACCTTGTCATATTTGGGTACATTAATTTTATTTGTTTTACAAATTTCTTAGGAAAGCTCAGGAGTCTAAAGACCCTGCTCAGGCAAGCATAGGCCACTGCAGAGGCCACAGTTCAATCCCTGGCACCACACACCACTCCAACCTTACCCCAGGGCAGGATAAGCCGGCCACAAATAAATAAATGGATAAACACTAAATGAAGAAAATAAAATGTTCTTTTGTATTTACCGTCATTTAGATGATTTTCCTGTGGGCTTTAATTTTCACACACCTTCCACATTTTCCTTATTGATTTATGTTGTTTCTAAAGAATGTCAATATTTCATTATAATATTGTTGCAGTATTTCAACATGTGTTGTATTACTTTACAAATTCTATTTTAAATTTCTTGGGGGCTTTTTTCATTAAAAATTTAAATTTCCAGATAACTGAGGTAATTTAATTTTCCATTTATGAATTTTATAGACTAATTTTATAAGTATATTTGCTTCATTGTCTTGTTTTACTTTTCAATTTACAGTGTGAAAAGAAATGGATTTGTTGCAGATATGAGAGTGTCCAAATGGGGCCCAGTAATTAAGCGGATGGGTAGGAATCTAGCTAAGTATAGAAAGTATTTCTACCCTGTAATTCTCAAGAAGGAGATTGTTGCTTTACCTTGAAGGTGATGGGAGAATATCAGTAAAGATGCCAAGCACAACAGTGTGTTAGTCTTTTGGGAATGTAGGTTAATAAATTTCATCTGCCCAGCAAATTGATGGAGCAGACCTTGCAGGTCATCACACTAGGTTCTGAAAGTGTGGACTTCTATCGATTGATTTTATGAAGAATTCATTTAGTAAAAGATACATTTTAGGTGTGATTTGCCTTAAAGTATTTGATTCTCAAATCAAACTCAAATAAACCAGACTTACCAGAGTCACACAAGTGAGATCAGACTTCACTCATCATTTCAAGGTTGTAAGTTATCAACCTTGAAAAATACAAGTCAAAGAGGAAGACATTTAGCTCCCTAAGTCCTTCCTTCTAGCATGAAATTTGTTTCATGGCCAACATTAGATGAAATTTCTAGACAAAGTTAATAGGCTGTTGTCACCCATGTAAGAACATTTAGCCAATGAAATTTTTCATTTCATGTATATGTGTGAAATTTTGCAGCCTATTATGTTTAATAAATTCATAGACTCTGGATTTATTTACAATAAAAAAATCATTGACTAGATATCCTATTAAGAACTAAGTTCTTGTTAGGGACATTGACTACAGGTACAGTATTAATAGTATTCCATAGATAATGAGTCTAGCAAATACCATTAGCCTATTTACTGAGGGATCTATTTGTCATGTTGGCAAGAAAATTACACCAACCCTATACTTTCCTTTTTCACCATAAGAACATATAAACTGTTCTTAATACATCACTAGGAAAGAAGAATGTGCAAATAATTTAAATTAAATGTGCAAATAAATGTGCTGATATGAGAGTGTATAAACAGGGGCTGGTAATTAAGCAGATATGTAGGAATCTAGCTAAGTATAGAAAGTGTTTCTACATTGTAATTATCAAGAAGGAGAGTGTTGCTTTACCTTGAATGTGATGGGGGAACATTAATAAAAAGCCAAGCACAACAGTATGCTAGTCTTTTGGGAATGTAAGTTAATAAATTTGATTTATACAATTTTATATGTATAACCATATGAATTAAGACAGGATAAAAAAGAATTATCTATTACATAAAAGTTGACATTGCCCACTTTTCAAATATATGGAGATGTTTATTAAGAAACTAATTTGGCTCAGTGATATTTATCTGACTGCAAACAAGATACACTTACTCCATTTTTCCAATTATTGATTTGAAAACTAAACTAAGATATTGAGGAGTTGGAAATGCAGAAAATGAAATATCTTTTATATTTGATAAAAAGAAAACATCTCAAAGAGGAAAGCTGGTCTTCCTATTGCTACAGCTGTCAATGGACATTCTCTCTTTAATTTCCAACTGCACCTTAATAGCATCATTTTGACATTGGCTGTTATGGTGGCAAGTGCCTTGATTTATCTGCTTCATAATTGTGGCTAAAGGAAATGGGAGGTGGTGAAGCATTGTTATGTCTAATTTCCTTTGATTTTCTTCTTCTGAATTTCTTTTTTCCTTTGAACCTTTGCTCCACATATTTTATTTGTGTTATTGCACAAGCTGTGAGACATAATAAGCAGCATTTTAGCACCATTCTGTTCTTTACTCATGGTGTATAAATCACAGCAGAGTTGCTAACAGCTTGTGACTGACAATCTTCCTTGATAGACAATCTGTGATCCTTTCAGCCTTTTACTAATAAGCTCATTAGGATAGAATGGCTAGAAATCCTTCCTGGGATATAGCAATGAACCACAGCAAATTCAGTGCATGTCTGACCACTCAAACTTTAGAGAATCAATCTTTCTTCAATCAAAACTTTGTCAAGTCCTACAGAATGCCTGCTGAAGGTTACTGACTTTTTTTAATAAAAATTTGTCAGAAAAATCAAGAAAGCTATCTAGTCTAATATAAATAAGTCAAGGAAAATTTTCCTAAACGTTATTTTATTTATAATTTTGGTGAGTCAACATGTGGAAAATGTTTATCAAGTGTTTGAAGTTGTGTTAACTTTCAAATTGAAAGTGAGAGACAGTTTACAACTGAGAAATTCAGCAAGTAAAATAAATCAGCATTAGTTTGATGGAAATATTCAGCAATTATTATATTCAAGTTTATCTTGCAAAGAATGAAGTTATGTTGGAGTTTATAATAATTTTAAGGAGATGAATTTAGTGATAAATTAATATTAGGTAATTAGAATATAACAATAAGAAACTTACCCACCAAACTATTTTTCTTATGCAATTATTTTCTAGTTTTTGAAAATTAGATTTTATCTTGAGTACATATTAAAAATAAAAATCTAGTTGCAACTTTATTACCGTGTCAAATTAGCTAAAATCTAGATGTGATGTGAATGATTTAGCTTGATTCAATAATCTGAAATTATAAGTAGAGTGCTAATAAAAGTTATGAGAGAAGAGTGAAAGATCTCCCCTCCATCATTTATGTTACAAATCATTAGAAATTTGGGAAAATACAGATAGAAAAATAAAGTTATTGTAGTAAAACTATTAATAATAGGAATAACCAAAGTGTGGCTAACAAATAATTGATTAGAAAGAGAAATAGCAGGAGCTTTCTATATGTTTTTAATGTTTAAACTTAAATTCACTGAAATAGCATTTCAGGATAGCAAGGACTCAGTGATAATGATATTGACATCACAGAACAGTTACTCGGGTATGCATATAAACACAAAAGGAAGATCATATCTTTTTATGTTGAAGTCTTTACAAACAAGCTCACATTGCCTGTGGTGGTGCATGCCTATAATCTAGCACCTAGGAGGTTGAGACAGGATTATCTCCACAAGTTGTGGTATACCAGGCCTACACAGTGAGTTCAGGATAATCTAAACTACATAGCAATACCCTCCCTCCAAATAACAAAAACTACCACATAAGCAACAAACAAAAATATGTAAATCACCTCATGCAATAAAAATTACAAATTCAAATATACTGGTACATTAAGCCAGCAAGATGTAAGTGGTGTTCAAACTTGTATATATTTTAAAAATTAGAAACATTTTAGAAATGATTATCAATCAATTTGATTGAGACAAGAAATCTTTATGTCTTAGTACTTGGGAGAGTAATCAGTTGAAGTGTATCTATGAAATTTTCATTCATATCTAGCACACAAATGGAAATATATCCAACAGAAATTATGAGCAAGTTGGACATGTCAACTGGAAAAATGCTTCCTAAGCACAGAACAATATTGTCAAAGTGGCCAATCCTTACCTGTCATGTCTGTGTGCTCCAAATAATATTCAACTTGGTCTGTGTTCTATGAAGTTTGAACTTGATATTTAAGCATAACTTATTGCTTGGCTTTAGCAAAATTGTCTGTAAAAAAGGAAGCATAATAATAATTTTCAATATTACTAAACTCCAATAAAGTAGTAGTTTACAAATCACAAAATAGATTGCTTATTTCCATTCATTTTAATTTTCATTTTTCTCTAGGGACAACACAGAGCAACTAATAACTAAGTCACATTAGTTACAACGAGGTCAAGACATTTTATGGAATAATATATATGGCCTAAAATTCCATTTAGAAACATACTACTTTTCAGCACATAATTTAAACAAAATTATTTCATTGTAATTGTAATTAAATGAACAATCACTAATTTTGAGGCAATTCAATGTATTAAGGATAAAGTCCTTGTAGTTCACATAAATCCAATCTTATGAAAGTTGATTTAAAATGATGAATTACTACCTGAAGAAATAAACTTAATTTTCTCAACTACTATGAATAAATATAAAATGAAAATTATATTTTGCATTTTATGAATTATTGCTACATGCAGCCATGTATTTTAAGCTTATTGCTAAATACAAATTTAATGCTTTCTGATCCATAAAAGAATGCTACTATTTTTAGACTGAAAATGTACACATTGTAATATGTAGCAAAAAAAAAAAAAACCCTGTGAGACATGTAAAAAGTAATAAAAATAATTTGATAGGCATTTACCACGTACAAACTATCATCATATAATTAAGATAAACCAACCTTGCTTTTCTTATTCAACAGATATTTTTACATAAATTTTGGTGTATGGGGAAAGATGAACAAGTGTGTATTTGAGCTATACCTTTCATTTTAGAGATGATCATCAATCAGTGAAAATGCTAGTTATAAAAATAAAAATCAATTAGAATTTACTTTCCATGAGTAAATACACATGCAATTTCTATGCATTTAAGTTTGATTTCTATGTAATATAGAAACTAGAATCAACTCTGTAAGTAATCTAAAGATAGGTATTTGATATTTAGCTTTTATGTAAAAAACATAAAATTCTAAATTTAAATGTTAGGATCAAAAGTTGTATACAAAAAGGATCAACAAAATGTAAACCGTGGAAGGACTAGATACAATGCTAACATAACCACAGATTAAACATCATGTACTAAATACATGCTTTTCTTGTGTTCTCACATGCTTAATTAATATTCCTAGAAGTGTAGCAATTTAAGGAAAGAATGTAAGAAGGTAGAGCTTTTGTTTCTGCTCACCTTAATAAAGTGTATGAATTAGGGTTACATAAAGGGCCACTGACATGACAGGGAGAAATAATTTAATCTGTTCTTTCATTTCTTAAAGAAAGTACAAACTAGAATTAAAATATAAAAAGACAAGTGATGCAGAATTTCATTTATCAGAGTAATATGAATTTCACAGTATGTTTAATATATAGTGTTGTCTTCCAATCATTTATTCATCTTACCAGATACATGCGTGTAAAATGGGAAGAAAGAAAATAAATATTTATAAGAAATTAAAACAAGAAAAAGTACAAAAATTGAAAAAAAGGAGATGAAAGGAATTAGGTATTAACTGCTCCTTTCCATAGACCAGCATAAATTCACAGTACAGTTGTCCAAACCATCCTGCTTACATAGATAAATCTCTTTCCCTCACTCCCTCTCCTGTCCTTCTCCTGAACTCAGTACTTTCCAGATTCTTTATTTGTCTTTCAGGATCTCACACTAAAGAGACAATATGATGTTTGCACATGTGGGTCTGAATTATTTCACTCAAGAATATGTTCTTTAGTTACATCTATTTACTGACAAAAGACAGACATTTATCCTGTTTTATAGATGAATACTCCATTGTGCAAAAATACCACATCTTCTTTATCCATTGTTCAGTTGATAGGTATCTCAGTTGTTGCTAGACAAACTGTGCTGCTATAAATATAGGTGTGTAATGTCACTGTGGTTTTAAGTTCTTCTGAAAAAATACCCAGGAGAATAATTTAATCTAAAATGAATACTGTTCCATTTTCACTAAAGAACTATGAAAAGCAATCTCTGAAAGGTCAAAGCTTTTCAAGTAACTAAAATCTGTCCCAGGATAAAGCAGAAGAATATTCATGAATATGAAAATAAATCAAACAGTAAAATTCAGAATTTTCTTCCCAATAATAATCCAACATAAAAATTTAAAAAAATCATAATAGGCAATAAAATTAATCAATCAAAACTTGCTAAAATGTATTTAAAACACCATAATTAAATTTTAAGAGTAAAAATTATATTGAGTGAAATGAAAAACACAAGGGATAAAATACATGGTAGATAAAACTTCATTGAATAAAAGATAAATCAGCATTAGAGCACAGGGCTGGGGAGATAGTTCAGTAGAATAAGTGCTTGCTTGGAAAGCACAAAGTCCTGTCTTCAATCTCTGGTACCAGAAAAATAAAAAACAAACAACAAAAAACTTAGAGGATAAATTAATGCAATGGAGGCAAAGAAAACAATACAAAGAATCCAAGAGTTTGTTCTTTGAAAGAACAAATAAAATTGATAAATCTACAGCCAACCTAATAAAAAAAGCAAGAAAATACCCATATTCATGCAATAAGGAATAAAAAAGGGTGAAAGCACCACAGATCCTGAGAAATTCAGATCAGCCATACCTGCTTCCAAAATCTTTACTCTCACAGATGAAAAACACAGAGGAAATAGACAGTTTCCTAGACAAACACGAAATGCCAAAGCTGAGTCAATAAGATATAAAAGACTCTGAAAAACCCAATAACAGAAAATGGAATTGAAAATGTACTAAAAAGCCTACCAGCAAAGAAAAGCCCAGGCCCCAATAGATTCACAGCAGAATTCTACAAGAAATTTAGGGAAGATTTAATGGCAACTTTTTGCAAACTCTTCAATGAAATTGAAAGTGAAGAAATTCTTCCAAAATCATTCTTGGAGGCATGTATTACTCTGATTCTAAAACCAGAGAAAGGTCCACCTAAAAAAAGGAACTACAGGCGAATCTCTCTAATGAATATAGATTTAAAAAATTCTCAATGAAATACTAGTAAGTAGAATCCAGAAAATCATCAAGAAGATCATACATTATGGCCAAGTCAAATTCATTCCAGGAATGCAGCAGTGGTTCAACATATGCAAATACATAAATGTAATAAACCATATCAATAGAGCCAAGAACAAAAACTGCATGACCATCTTAATAGATGCAGAAACTCTTTTGACAAAGTACCACACTCATTCATGATAAAAACTCTACACAAATAATAAACAATGGTCTATATCTCAACCTAGTAAAAGCCATCCTTGAGAAACAAAAGGCAACATCATACTAAATGGGCAAAAAATGAAGCCCTTCACTTTAAAATCAGGAACAAGACAAATCGAGGCTCAAGATGTTGACTGTCTTCACTCTTATTCTATTAAGTTCTTCAGTCTAAAGACAAATTTTAAATAGGCCTAAAAATATTTCAGCTACAGACCAAGGTATAATCATGTTGGAAATAAAAGGTGAAATAAAATCTCTAAAATATGAATAAGCCAAAGGTGTTACAAAAGGAATTCAAAAGTTTTAGTTTTTTGGGTTTTTTGTTTTTGTTTTTGTTTTTTTTTTTTCAGAACCAGGGATTGAACTCAGGCCCTTGTGCTTGCCAGGGAAGCACTTATTCCACAGAGCCATGCCCCCGGCCCCAACTTTTGGATTCTTAATCCTCTTAATTAACTAACCATAGAGGGAGGTACTTGAATTACATCTCAATAAAGTTGTTTTATAAAAGAGCAATGCAAAAATGATCATCTGACATGTTCTTCCACTGACAGACCAACGTATAGAAATATCAGAAGGAAACCATCTAATCCGGGCATGCGGGTACATGTTTGTAACCTCAGCATTCAGTAGGCTGAGGCAGAAGGATCAGTGTGAGTCTAAGGCTAGCCTGAAATATATAGCTAGAGCCTGCCTGAAGAACAAAAATGAAAGGAAACATCTGACATTGTGGAGAGGTGTATATCCCCCATGAATCATTTTATCCATATTCATACATCTGGGTAATGACAGAACACAGATAAATAGGAAATGAAAGCTCAAGAACAAAGTAAAAAATTGAGTCTATTGTGGAATGAATTCTGTCCCACAAAGTTGCTGCTGAAATACAGTGGTATTCCCAGTATGTCAATATGTATCTTTATTTGAAGAGAGTCTTCAAAGATCAATTAAATTACAATGAAGCCAGGAAAGGGGCTCTAATCCAAAATGAATAGTCAGTAAGAAGAAGAGAGTAGGGCAGAGGAACATACAAAGGAAAAGCTGTATAAATATTTACAGAAGGAGAATACTATTTGTCAGCCAAGGAGAGAGGGCTGAACCAAATTTTTTCCTTAGAAACTTAGGAAGCTTTTAACTATGCCGATACTTTGTTGCTTGGCTTTGAGGCTCAGACCACAGTCCTTGTTTACTGCCCTTATTCTATCACACTTTGTTAGGCTAGCCTTAGAAAACAAACAAAAAAAAAAAAAAATCCAGTTTGTACACTCTATTAAATCCACCCTCCTTTAATCCACCCTATTAAAGAAATGTCAATTAAAATCAAATTACAATGAGATTTCATTCTACACTTGTTTAAGTTGGCTATAGAAAAATAGAAAATAACAAAGTTTGCTAACAATAAAGATGAGTTGGGGCCAGGGAGATGGCTCAGTGAAATAAGCGCTTCCCTGGCAAGTGCAAGGGTCTGAGTTCAGTCCCTGGTTCTGCAAAAAAAAAAAAAAAAAAAAAAAAAAAAGATGAGTTGACACCATTGTATACAAGGTGATAGAATGAAAAACGGTTTTCTACTTCAGAAACAACTTCAAATTTTCTTTAAAAGTTGAACATATATATGTTCTACAACCCAACAGTTCCACTATTAAGTACCTACACAAAGAAATGAAAACCTTAAACATCACACATACTTCTACATATGAGTATTCATAGTATTCATGATTCATAGTGCTATATAACCCCAAATTACCAATAGCACACATGTATGTTCACTGATGTATGGATCACATATGCCATATCTTGCACAGGATCATCAATAAGAAATAAACAGGAATGAATTCCTTGTACATGATATAACATGGGATGAGCCTTAACTTTTCTTTAAGCCAACATATAATAATTACCTGTAAGGATTTGTGTCTAGTTGTTTCCCCAAAGCCTTATGCAGTCATGGGGCAACCTCTTAGAATTTGATTAATTCATGATACATGGCTGGGACTATGGGTATGAATTTTGTACCCACTCTGAAGCAAAAAAAAAACCTCAATGCATGATGAGTAATGGAGAGAGGATTGCTAAGCGCTGCCACAGCACCTCCTCCTGCCTTTGTGCTCCTGTTGTTTTTCTATTTTGCACCGTCATGAACAGCTGCCTTCTGCCATATGCAGCTCTACCTTCCCGCCAGCCAAGTGTGGACTGAAACCTCTACAAACTGTGAGCTACATAATCCTTTCCTTCACTAATTTTGAGTGTCAGGTATTTTGTCTCAGCAATGTGAAAAAAGTAACTGAGACAATACCCTAAAAGGATTTTAGCTGCAATGTCTAGGATAATCATGTTGGGAACTGTCTCAATGACCTTTCTCTCATTGCTGGGACGATACCCAACATACAAAATAGAGGAAGGAGAGGTTTATTTAGTTTACTGTTAGTGGGGGTTATTTAGTCTATACTCAACTGGTTCAAAGGCAAAGTGGCACATAACAGCACAGAGCAGCCATTCACAGCAGTGGCAAAGAGTGGAGCAAGAGGAGAAGCAGCAGCTCAGGCAGCTAGCTAGCCTCTCTGCCCTTCTCACACTGTAATGCAAAGTAGCTGCCCCAGGGCACTCACAGTCATCATCCCCCCAGCATTGAAACACGAATCAATCACAGACTTGAGGAGCTGCCCCATGCCTGGATGGGTCTTTGGGAGGTAGGGTGGTAGACACAAACTGTAACAGAAACTAAAATAATTAAAAATGTGTATCATTTTCTTTAACTAGAATATTATACCATCAAATATCAATTCTTTGCAAAAATATGTATACCAGAATATTCATGAAACTCCTCTTTTATTTTTTAATTTTCTTTTATTTTGAATAAAAACAAGAAAAAAAGCAGACAGAATCAGCCTAACATATAAAAACACATACATTACAGATTTTCAAAACTAAAATAGCTGGTTAGAAGTGATTGATATGTTATCTGTTTTTATCATCAAGTCTGTTGCTCAGATTAACAGATATAGTTATGCAAAGTGGAAGAGGTTTTATACTAGCGAGGCAATATGACTTTTACATATATGGGTCTGGTTTAATTCTTTTATGAGTATATCCTCAAATTGCATTCTACTTACCTACAAACACTTCGACTTTGTTTTTCTTTATAGCTGAGTAATACTCCATTGTATAAAACAATGCATCTTTTTCATCCATTCCTCAGGTGACAGGTGGTTTACAAGATTTGGCTATCACAAATTGCGTTGCTATAAATATGGGCACACATATATCACTGTGATATGATATTTTTCATTCTTTTGGGAAAATTCCCAGGAGGATAGTTGTATTGAAGGGAATTTCCAGTCCCAATTTATTGAGGCTCCTCCACACTGATTTCCATAATGGTAGCCCCAGTCTTCATTTTCACCAGCAGTGAAGAAGGGTTGATTTTTCTTCACAGCCTTTCCAACATTTGTTGTTTGTTGATTTCTTTACAATAGTCACTTTTTTGCTGGCGTGAGATGGTATCTCAGTGTTGTTTTGATTTTCATTTCTCATATGGCCAGTGATGTGGGGCATTTTTTCATATATTTATTTGCTTCTTTTTTTCTTCCATAGTGTATTTGATGGTAAAATGACCAACTATGAGATTCAGGAAAGGACCAAATAGACATTTTATATGAAATTCAAAAAGAATTTTACATTTTAAATCTTTTGTAGCCTACCAAGAGAAGGAGCTGGTTGGAAGTCAAACATTTGGTAATTTTTTTGAACCTATGAAATGTTCAATTTTGAACAGAAATCTGTTTCTTTAAATTCTATTCCACGGAAAAATAAGAAAATAATTCTTATAAATACATAGTGAATTTGAAAAATAAGTTGGCCTTTTTTAAAACACTTAAAATGAGGGAATTAACAGAGTGATTGTCACTGAACAGATCATTTTTAGTAATACTTAATGATGTTATATTAAAATATAGAATATTTCAAAATATTGATTCCTATATATTTGTCCATGAAATGAAATTATTAGGGTTACTATATTATTTTCCTTATTTTGATTACAATTTCTTACCCTCAGTTTTCTTACCCAGTTTTATTCTTCAATAAAAATCAATTTATTTGTGAAGTATATGATTTGATAACAATGATGCTTTAAAGTATTTTAACAAACATAAGATGAGTATGGAAAACATAGTGTAGTTGAACATTCGGTGTAAATCTTTGTTACAGTCAGTTCCTTTTCCCTAACGTGAAGCTAGTCATAGGTTTTTGTGAATCATTATCATAGCACCTGAAGGCTTGCAGATCAAAGCTACAGAAAAGCATCAATTTCTATACCTATAGTCTTATAAGTATCTTGTCTATGTTACAAAAAGTATCTTCTCAGGATTGTCTAATCTGTTGTCTTGAACCCTTTATAACTGAAAATTAGTTTCCCTTTGTGCTTAATGTAAATGAACTATTCACTGAACCCTTTATAATTGAAAATTAATTTCCCTTTGTGCTTAATGTAAATGAACTATTCACTGATACCACTTTAAGAGATATTAAAATGAAAAGAAAATGATCAAAACAATACTTTAAAAAATCATTTCATAGTGTATAGACAGTTAAACTAATATGTTAAACTCAAAAATAAGTTACACGTAGTAAATGATATCTACTATTAGAGCATGCTTTTCTGTTGGAATATAAAAGCTGAAAGAGTTGCTGTTTGTTACTGTAGCAGGAGGAATGCAAGCAGTGCACAGCTCTGCCATATCCCTGTGTGGTTCATGGACATATTTAACAATCACTAGACATCTGCCCCTGGGACCAAAGACACTCAAAGAACCTAGGAGTGTTAGATTTCCATTGCCTTGTCACTTTGGCCACTCTGTTGTACTTTTGGTAGATGATAGTAAGATCACTTATTGACCAGAATTATTTTTATTTATCAATTCTTAAATCTTCTTTTTCAAACACTAACTTTAAAACTGTAGCTTTGTCATGACTTCTAGTATTGAAAATGTTTGTTTGAAAAAATTAAAATTTCTGCAAACATTATGTTTAGTATTTTTCAGAAAAATCTGCTTTTTATTAGGCTACAGAAATATAGTATTTTTTCTTCATTAAACACACACTTCTGTTAGCAAATTATGTACATTAACTTATTCCTTGCTTACTGTGCTACAGACTGTAACTAGTGGCCCAAAACTTTTGCTTTTGCTTTGGATGGCCCACTGCTCTCTGTACTGCATGGTTTCCATCTACCAATTGTCCACATGACAAATCTGGGCAAAGAAAAACCCTAAAAGAACTAGTTCGTTCCTCTTGAAACCCTGTTGTGCACTCTTATTTAAGTTTTCTGTGCATTCTTTGCCAGATCATTTGTCATTTGTCATAAATCATAAGTGGCAAATGGATCCAGAGAAGAACTAAGAAACCCATGAAGGAGCAGGACCTAAGGAGAGGAGAGTTCCTGCTATCTCCTGTCCACCTACACAGTACCACACATGAATGTAAGCAACTACTGTGTAAACCCTGAGACTTGAAAGTTAGTTTTATAGCAGCTAGCTATTCTATAAATATGTATTTTGTAGTTACAGTATAAAATCGAAACAGGGCTGTTGCCATCTTAACAATATGCTCATGACATGCAGAACCATAAAATAGAAACTCATGTGTCAACTTGCAATTTTAATAATATCACAGGCAACAAACTGCTATATAATCAAATTTGAGCTATTACATTTCTGACCCCATTTACATAATATGAACCCCATGGGGTGGAGAGGTTATATCTGGAGCAGGAGAGGATGATTAGATATTTTAAAAGAAATTGCACATTGAAAGTATAATCAAGATTGGATTTGGCTCATAGAACAAGGAAGTCTTCTGATAGATTTCATCCCTAGAAATCTGAAGACAAATTTCTGTGGCCCCTTTTCTTCTCCTGGACCAGTGTATTCTTTGTATGTCATAATATGGTCTCATGATTTATAATATATGATTTTAATTTAAAATGTTTGAGTATTTAATAAAATGCTTCACTTTAATGAAAAGCAATAGTAAAAGTAATGTATTTTAGGTGAAGATATATCATAGAACATATTTCATTTTAAGTGCTACTAGTGCTTTTGTTTAGTGTAGAGGTACTCAGTTTGTATAAAAACTCAGGTGCAATGTTTGTACAAAAACACTGTATTTTACACAAAGAATGATCACACATGCACACATATTCATACATGTAAATAATCACCAAATAATAACTCTACCTCTCTGGTTGTTGACTTCACTATAAATGCCTTTCTGGAAATCTTTTTTCTACATCATTTTCTTCTATACTAATGCAAAGCACGAATGTTCACAATAGGGAAAAAAAAAATTCTACTGATGGCAGCTAGGGCATAGAGGGACCTGTGAATGGTGTTTCTTCTTATTACTAATGTCTTGTGCATCACAATTAAGAAACAAGGGCAAGCCCTCACTAGTTTGCATCGTAGCTCAGGAACTCACATTTGAAATTCTGAGGAAATGTTACTGGAATTCTAGGTCATTAATTCCATTATACCACTCCCAGTATAACCCATGGTGAGAATAAAGACACTGAAGGACATTTGTAGTAGTTGGGAACCAAGGAGTCCTAAGTCCAGCCATGATGATGGCTATCTGTAACAAAGGCCTCAACCCAGGGCCAAACCTGGGTTTTATTAATTCACCAAGAAATGAGTGACTTAAGGATGAGTGATTGTGAGAATTATAGGAGGTAGGCTCATGATGTGAGCTGGGCTAAGTAGGAGGCCTGACATCACCTCTGTAATACGTAGAGGGAAAGAGAAATCTTCGTAACACAATTGAGATAGTGGGTAATGTGTTGGGATCTGTGAGTGATTCATATCTGATGTGTAGTCTTTCAAGCCCAGGAAGTCATAGCCTCTAAGTCAAGGTTGGATTGCAGCTGGCAGTGCTGAACATTGGCTCTGCATCTTGCCTCATCCCAGCTCATACAAGAGAACAGCAGGGGGTTCTGGGGAAATAATGCCTGCAGTCATAGAAAACTATCATTAGAACATCTGATGGACAAATATACACTGTTTAAAGCCAATTTGAGGGGTAAGAAAAAGTCTAAGTTTTACTCTGTACACATCTATACATGGAGATAGGGTCTGGTTCAGCCAAAATTTAAACAATTGTGCCTATTTTAAGGAGAATCGTCCAAGTGGTCCTCTGCTGTTCTGCTGTGATATGTACCTGCAGAGAGAGGATACAAATACCTTTTTCCTAGGAAGAAGCTTTGTTCTTCCTAGCAAAGACTCAGTGGATTCTTATCCAAAGGCTCAGTGCTGAGCATGGTATAGTTGCAACCTTCTATATAATGCTTGTGTCTTATCTTGTTTACATGGGCATCCAATGACATTTCATAATGTAGTTGGGTACACACAACATACAGTTGGGTATTATTTATGTTACAGATTTACATCAGACCTACACATGTTTACTACATTGAGGACAACAATGTACAATATAAAAACCACAGCTGAATACTTTTCATCTTGTTTTAAGTGTGTACTGACTCTGATGTCTTATCTGTTATCATGATACTCCCTTTAAATAAGTTAAAAATAAAAAGTAGAAGAAAGAAGAAAAGCATTAAAATTTATTAAAGGAAAAGTTAATGTTTAATTGTTTGATCAAACTTTCATGCCTATATCTGATAATTTGATGAAAAAAATATAACTATACATGGTATAACAACCATTGTTAATTTCCTATTCTTGTTTTGAAATTCTGTACTATTTATATTGTTGTTGTTGCTTTGTTTCTATTTTTGTTCTTATTTATGTTTTGTTTTTATTTTTCTTCTTAAAAAGAAAATATCTATACATGTTTATCCAGAAGCTGATACCCCTACAATGAGAACAGTTCCCATTCTGACATGACAAGAAGGCTCTACAAACATTTACTCCTTTGACGCACGGATAACATTCAATTTTGAATCAAAGAGAATCATCCTGGTTCAGAATGTTGCATTTGCACAACTTCATTTTTCTTTTGACCATTATCTCACAGAGGCTGGAGGTAGAAAACATAACCAAAGAAGCCAGGCAAGGTAGATCAAATGAGTACCCTAAACAGGTGTGTAATATCTGTGAGTGTTTTTGAGTCCCTTAAGAGTTGAAATCAAGCACAAGGGCTTAACTTCGATCTCTGGTTCAGAAAAAAATGAGAGAGAGTTGTAAACCATATCCTAACAGTTCCTCGGGGTCCCAACAGTTCCAGGTCTGAGGTAGAGCAGGAGTAGTTTCCACCATTTATCTGTCATTTCCACTATAACCATTCCCTCATCACCTATATGTAGGCAGCAGTTGTTTTACAATAAATTTTTCATGAAACATTCCCTCAGAAGGAAGATATCTAAAACCCTCCCTCAGAAGCAAGCATATATCTAAAGTCAAGAAAGTTTGATATACAGCAGTCTTTTTCTTTCTTTCTTTTTCTTTTCTTTCTTTTTTTTTTTTTTTTTTTTTTTTTTTTTTTTTTTTTTTTTTTTTTTTTTTTTTTTTTTTTTTTTTTTTTTTGAGATCTACTGTTCTATTTTTAAAGGATGCGACTATACAAAATGAGCTTTTAGAAAATGAGTTCACTCAAATTTTTGGTCAATACATGATTTACTTGACTATAATTTCCAAGTTGTAACAACAATTACAACTAGGTTAATGCTTCACAAGATTTTGATGTCTCATAAGTCCTAAGTATTGATCAATTTCCATCTAAAATATCAATATAGCTTTTATCAATGAAATTACTTTATTCATCAAATATTGAAATACTTCATTCATTTCCTAAAACAAATGAACTACTTTGAGTTTGAAGTAAAGGAAAAGGCCATGTTAAAATACGAACAGAAATAACTTGGGAGGTTGAGACAGGAGGGTCGCTAAGAGTTCCAGACTGGCTTGGGGTCTACAAAAGTGAGCACAAGGCCGGCCCAAACTGCACAGAGAGGCTCTGTCTCAGAAAAAAAAAAAAAAAAAAAAAAAAAAGAACAGAAATATTTTTCATTTAGTGGGAGCTGAAATCAGTATGTACTTCCTAATCCAATGCCTGCCTCATGTGGTAAGCTTTTCAGGGGCGGGATCCACCACGCCAAACCCTTGGCTGCCTTCGCTGCTTTTGCCTGCTTTTCCTTTTTTTTCTCTCTTGTTTTGCCTTCAGCCTTTCTCTCTGTTCATCCGTATTGGGTACCGCGCATTCTTAGAAGAGTCCTTTTGTTTCTCTTTATCTCAAGTCTCCATTTTCACGTCATCTGAGTCGTTTTCATCATTACCCGCCACACATTCCATTTTCTCTTCAACCTGTTTGGGTTCCATAACAGTTGCTATCTCTTGAGTATCTTTCATTAAAACATCGCAGTCTATTTTGAGAACGCTTTTAAGTCTGTTGAGCTCCTTTGGGGCATTCTTTTTTTTCTCTCTTCAGCACGCATCTTTCTTTTCCACTTACTTTGTAAACTTTTAGCCATTGTTTACCTAAGAAACGCTAGAGCACGCTCACCGCCAAGCCCTCACACAGACCGGAAGTTCCTGTACTGTCTTTTTCTTGTTCTGTTGTTTGCCTATTGAGTTAAGAGCTTTGATACTTTTTTTTGATACTTTAATTAGTTAAAAGTTTCACAACTGCTTTCAGTCTAATTATGTATGTTAACACACAAGTGGGGGTGCAGTCACTTCGGGACCCATTCTCTGCCCCATGGCAGGCCCATAATGCTGAATTATGCATTTAGGTGGCCATCTGTCATCTTTCTAATTATAATATTTCAGGATGTATCATTTTCTACCGGTCCCTCTGTCCCCAAACACTTGAAGGTTGCAGACGTCCTGCCTTAGCCAGTGGTACAGAATGAAAGACTGATAGATCATCCCTAGTGCAAGACCCTGTCACTGGGGTAAGCACAGCACACATAGTTCCTCTACACTGTGGTCCTCTATTTCATGTCTGCATTGAGTCCTGAACTGAGGCTTGCATTCTAGGTCCCATTTAGATGAATATAATTCAAAAAAGGGAGTGTCTAATTCAAGTACTCAGAGCGCCCACACCACTGAGTCTTCCAGATTGGGTTGTAGGACCTTCAAGTAAGACACATTAGGCTTCCAGCCAAAGACACTGAACTATCACCTTCATGCAAGACAATCTTTTCCAGTTATCGAGGTCTTGAGAAGCCAAACCCTTGAGATACAGCTTGGGTACTCCACGCTGGTATAACGTTATGGAGATCTAATTCTCTTGCTACCAGTGGCCACTGACAAGACATGTCTGTTTCGCCACATGTATAACAAGAAGAGACATTCAGAATACAGGGTACAGACTCTGACAGGGCTAAATATAAGGTTTGGTTATGGTTGGGATTGGAGGGGAGCTCTCTTCTTTTTCCTCATAAAATTAGTGAAAAACCTGAAAAAATGTGGTCACTTAAATGGTTGTGATCATCTTAAAATGAAATAGCCATAAGGGGCAGAGAAAGAGAGAGAGAGAGAGAGAGAGAGAGAGAGAGAGAGAGAGAGAGAGAGAGAGAGAGAGAGACTGGTCATTTTCTTACTTTATGTTTCCTGTATTAAATATAGTAAAATTAATAGGATTACATGTCCCAGTGCACAGCTAAGATTGGCAGTCCCATCTTGGAGGAGTGCTATCACCTCATCTTTACCCTTATTAGTGGCTCAAGAGGCACAGCTGCAATAGGGTCATAAGTGAAGCAGTCACAAGAAAGACTGGGGAGGGGATTGTTGCCTCAGTTCTTTTATCCTACTTCTGGGACAAAATGACCAACACACAAAATTAAAGAAGGAAAGATTTATTTAGCTCACAGTTACTGGAGGTTTCAGTCCATACTCAGCTGACTTCAGGGCAGAATGGCAAATGGCAGAGGGCAACAGTTCATGGTGGCAGAAAACAGCAAAACAGCAAGAACAAATGGGAGGAGTAGAGGCAACAATGGCTACAAAGTGCAAGTTTGTCACCTTTATGTCACATTCAGGTTGTCTCTTCCACGTCAGATGTACACTCGTATCCATAATCCCAGCAACACTCACCCCCATAATATCTGCACTAGATCATGAATTAATCAAAAATCTTAGAAGCTTTCTCAATGACTACATGAGTATGTGGAGGTACAATAGACACAAACCTTAACATTTTGTCCCCGGGCCCCCAAACACTTATGCATGTCCCTTTATGCAAAAGAATTTCTAGTACACCTCTAAAAGTTGTCAAAATCCTAACGGTTTCAGCATTGCTGATAAGTCCAAGACCCAAGTGTTAGCTGTGAGCCCCTATACAAATGAAAAGTTAAACACTTCCAAAATTACCATTCAAGATAAACATTACCATTCAAAAAGGTGCAAACAGCACAGTTTGAAACAAAGCAAGTCCAAAATCCAAATGGGCAAAAATTAAGGCCGATATTTCCATATGGAAAATCCAAAGCAATCTTCAGCAAATTATGAGCTCCATGTGGTTCTGTCCCTATGGCACTCCTAGTGGTAGCTTCCATGGCTTCTCTCTTAGGCCAGCTTTGCTTCCACCTTGCAGTTTCCCTTAGTTGATGCATGCTCCTGGCTTGTTCAGGCTTCTGGGGTTTCCAATGCACTGTCAGCTTCTCGCACCCCATTTCACACACTGTCTTGTCATTAGCAGACTTCCTGGCCTCCCTGGCCTTCTGAAATTGAGGTGGAAACCTTCTTAACCTCAAAACTCTTGCATTCTGCCTGCACTTAAAACCAACACCATGTGGATGATGCAAAAGTCTGCTGTCAGTTGAAGCACTAGGCAGGCTTTCTTCCCTCTTTGCTATAGGGACTGCTGAGCACTCTGACCCTGCCTGATTCCAAGCAAGAAATTATCTCTGTTGCCACCATTCTGGAATCTACTGATGCTGCTGCCTCTATTCTGGAATGTGAGTTGTCTCTGTGGATTTTTCCCCAAGGCAAAATTCCTTACACTTGCAATTTTATGTCTGCAAAGGACATAGACACACCACCTCCTGTAATGCCCTCAAGCTTTTCCATTCACTTGGTCCTTATCCTCAAGGAAGATCCTCTCAGCTCTAACTTTTCAGTCCTTAGCCTTCTTGGAACTTCACTTATGGCCAAATTAACATTTTAAATCATCTTGCTGGGTTCTTTGCTCTTAATTCTTGACATAAATTTGACTAAAAGCCCCAACAATAGCCACAGCATTTGATTGCTTTGAAGTTTCTTTTGCCAGAAAATCATTCCACTGTGCTTAATCTTCATCTCAGGCAAAGTCTCTGGACATGAGCAAAATGCAGACAAACCTTCAGCTAAGCCAAAAACACTTCATCTGGAGTCTAACAACCAATGCAGTTCTTCATCTTAGTAGATACCTCACCAGACTGGTCCTTTTAAATTAATTAATTACAAACTCTAGAAATCACCCCAATGACTGCAAGGATCTTTGCGGAGACAATTGACACAAGGCATAAGTTGTTCACACATATACTTATCACTGAGCTTGTACCATCACTTACCCATAGTAACCATCCACTTTTTAGGACCATGTAGGGTTTTTGATGTTGGTGGTACACTCATCAAAAAATAACAGTACTGTCAGTTAGGGATGTGTAACCAATTTTCTTAATTAATATTCTTTTACCTTGCTTGAGTTATATTTTGAACCAATCCTCAGTCAAGGAGTATTTTGGGTTGAAACTCATGCATTGATTTTCATGTTGATGATAGAATACATTGTTTTATTAAATTTTCATGTCCTCTGGAGCCTCTTTCAGAATGAAAAGTGGATGTGACAAAGTCCAAGTAACTTGCTGGCCTGACTTGGTTAGGTGAACACAACAGTCACATTATGGGGTCCCTAGTAAGAGCATCCAACAGCAGCAAAATATCCCACCCAAAAGAGGAATGTGAGGGCAAACGGGCCCCTATTATCATTTCTACCTGGATAGGGAGGTCTCAGCAAGGCCTATGGCAAAAAGGAGATCTAGAGTTCCAAATATAGTTAAGAGCAAGGAGCAGGAGTACTACTTGACAGACAGTGTCACAAAAGGATGCAGTCTGTCTGTGTCATTGGTTGGTGGCATGCTCAGGTTTCTGCCAAATATAGACTAGTCATCCTCCAGAATGAGGAGCACAGGAGTATCTTCTTTCAATCATTCTCCAATGTCAGGATCTCCTTCTTCTTGATCATCATTTTACACAGCATCAGTAAGTCAAGGATGCTTTCCCAGCCTAGAAACACTGGATTACCCTATGTAGTAGCTCCAGTAGATGATCTCACCTATCTTCACTGCAGTGGGGATGCATAGGATGATAGTGAATGGCCCCTCCAGAGAAATTTCACAAGTTGGACATTTCATTGTTTTATCCACACAACATCCGCTGGTTTAAAAGATTGAGTGTTTGTGGCTAAATTCGCAGGCACTGGTTTCTTAACCCACTGGTGCAGTGTAGATAAGGCTGAGCATAATTCCTGGATAAGCTGTCTCAGAATGAATGTTGTAAGGTTATCTTCCATATGACATTAGCATGAGTAGGGGGCTGTCCATCAGGAATTTCAAAGAGGGAAAGTGCTGTCTGGGGATGTAAGAATGCTGACTTGAGGTAGTCCTGAGATGGGTGTCCTTATGAAATGTTCTGACAAAAGCTGGGACCAGATGCTATGTGTTTGCCACCTGGCTGTCTTTAAGCTTCTGCCATACATTTGGGAGGTGACTTTCATCCTAACCCATATACTCTTATGCTGTGTATAATTGAGGTCCTTTTGGGCAGAAATTTTGCCTCAATGATGGAATGTATGGTTGCCATGGAATACCCTGCAAGGAATTCTCCCCATCCATAAAACTATTATCATTTATGAAATATGTAGCATTGAGTTCCTAAAAATTCTGGTCCCTTATGTCTGGTTGGTTGGAGAACCCCTCATTCATAACCTCAAAATATACAGCTGATCTCCCAAAGAAGAGTAAAGAGCAATCGTATCCCTGCCATACAGCCTTTCTAAGTTTGGTTAGCCAACAGCAAGTCATCTACATAATGGAGTAATATACAATCATGTTTATCTATAAAAAAGGCCTTCATGTCAGTGCCAATGCCATACAGAGAATGGTCACGGAAACTGTGAATCTTTTGGGTAGCCTTGTCCAAGTAGTCAGGTCTCTGTTATCATTGTTTTGGATTTTCCCCCTGCAGAGGCAAAAATCGGTTGGGTCTATGGAGCCAGGTATATGTAGCATAAGGTATCCTTCGTACCTGGACATGTAAGAAGATTGTTTTAACAAGGAAACCCCAAGAGAGTATAAGGGTTTTTGACTGATGGGAACAGGGTAATAGTGGCTTGGTTTACTGCTCATAGATCTTTAGCTGGCCAATAGTCATCTATGCTAATTTTTAGACAAGTGGGAGAGGTGTGCTATACGGTGACTGGAAATGTCAGGGGATCCCATATTCTAGAAGCCTTCCAAAAGCTTTTGGATCCATATCTGTGCCTGATGGGAGATGAAGCATTGTCTTAGGTAAATTGGCTCTGCCCCTAGCTTTTACTCTATAAGTACTGGAGTCATTTCAAGCCAATTCAGGTGTACTGACTTCAGGCCATTCTCCAAGCATCCTGTAGGGAATCTCTAGTCTGTGTTGTGGCCTCTCTGTAAGACTGTAAAAGTGCCATTCCTTGCCTTAGGAGACAATAATTGCCTTGATTTTTACTTCTATTCTTTGTGAAATTAAAGCAGCCTATCCATGTAAATTGTAAGTTGTCTGGGCCTGAAGCTTTCCCATAAGTTTCAACCTACTGAAGCCACAGGACAATTGAGGAAGTATAGGAATTCATGAATAACCTCTAGGCTGCCTGAATTCCAATTTCCTGTCATCAGCAAAAGGCAACATATTCCATGACCTCTGGTACCTAATTAAGTGGTTGTCTCCACAAAAGGGTGTGTATCTGTTGCTTTCAGTGTGATTCATTGTACGCAGGGAGAAACAGCTGCACGAATGTGGAGAAGATAGACAAGAAGACAAGAGCTGGGTTAGGTGGTTGCTTATCTGCCTGGTTGGCAAGATGACCCCCTGAAGAATAGTAAGAGCTTTTATTTATACACTTACTAACTTGCAAGCCACAAGGTTGCCTAGCAACTAATAACCCACAATGTCCAGATGGGATGTTTTTCTCAAGGTTGTTTTTCTGAGATAGTTTGATTGCTTCAGGCAATGAGGCCTTATCCTTCCCTCCCACTTGGAATCAATTTCCAGCTTTAGTGGCTCCAGACAAGAGCATGTCCCCAAATTGCATCATAGAAGAATGTTCAGCTCCAGTATCCACCATAAAATCTCTTGCCAAAGCCTCTCACATTCATTCAAACCATAGACTCTCAGGGGGCTGGGGACTAACAAAAGAGGGACTGGTATGTAATGGTCCTCATATCTTCCATGGAAGCCAGCTCTACAGAGTCATCTTTGGAATATTGTGTTGCTTCTAATGTGACTGATAATGGCTCTGGACTACGCATCCTCAATTCTCCTGTTTGAGGGGAGATGGAGACTATTCTCCCAGGTAGGGCCACTTATCTTTACAGTATTCATACATGAGAGAGTCAGCACATTTGTTCCAGTCTAGCCTTGTCACTACAGGCCTCATCCTATGCCCTTGGATGTGTCCTTCTGGGGATGTCTCAATCATTTTGCCAGGAAAATTACTAACAAGTCTACTTTCCCTTTTATTTTATAACTCTTGTCCTGCTAAACCTCTTTATTTCAGGTATTAAACACCTTGATCGTGACTTCCAAAAATTTCTTGACATTCATTCCAGTGAAACCTTCCAGTTTCTGTAATTTATGCATGAGATCTTCTTGATACTCAAGAATGCCACATTTGCCATCTCTTGATTCTCAGCCACTTCTGACTCAAAGGAAGTACACACACAGAATGCTTCACATAGCCTTCGTACAATTTTCATAGAATGACTTGTGGAGCACCTCCAAATTTTTTTCCATGTTCATGGCCCATTTTTCTTCTTACTTTATCCCCTTGAAAAGGCCATCCTGGTTCCCTGTGATTGATCTGAGTCCTCTTTCCATGTTTCAGTCTTACTAGGGTTCCTTCCTAGAAATTGTCTGTAGGTATAGTTTTAGAGATCCAGTGTTCTAGTTGGGGAACTTTTTCTCTACTAACACAGTTTGAATGACACGGTGATAGCCATCCATGTTGAATAGGGTTATAAGGGGTTGATGTTGATGAGTCTGTATGGGAAGGTGGTGCAAGATAATGGACTATACCAACTCAGTCATTGCCTGTTTTTGTTTTGTTTTTTTTTTTAGTATATAAAGGTTATAGTTCTTCCAATTCAGGTGGTCAGTGGTAATGAAGGGCTGATATCCAAATACTCATTCCCTTCCTTGGATCTACCCTTGTGGGTTATGGTAAATTGGTCCTTACCTCTCTCAGAGCGGCATTTCTATGGCACTTTCACAGGGTCTGACATTTGGGCTGCTGGATGGAATTTCTTGATTCTTACAAGTACTGGGGAGTCAAAATTACTAGCTCAGGGGAGGCGGCTGTTGTTGGGGTCTCAAGGGAGGCTTCAGATCATTTTGGAAAAGAAGTAACCATGAGGGGCTGCCTGTCTTGGTTAGAGCCTCTCTATAGCAGGGGTCAATGTGGTGGTAGCAGTGATGGATAGTATAGGCCACATAGAGGCAAGACTCCATCTGATTTCTCAGCAGAATTTGTGTGACTGGCTAATGTTTGGAAGTGCCCACTAACCTAACGAACATCACTCTATGGCTCTAAGTGCAAGCCTTCAGCCAAGGCGGCCAGGGCAGGACCAATTCTTGCCAATAGTCCATATAAGGAATTGGTCAGTATGAGTTTTCACCAAGTCATCCCACCCCATACTTATCACATGAGCCTTCAGTAGCCATCCCACTCCAAAATGGTAACCAATCAACTGCATAGAAAGTCCAGAGCTTTCTGGGAGTCAGATTGAACTACAGTCACTTGACTATCCCTTTATGAAATTCTTTCACATACTCTTTGTGGGAATGTATTCCGCTCTGCAATCATTTCCTCATGAAAGACAACTTTCATGAAAAAGAGTGGAAGGAGAGAACTGGGAAGGTTTTAGCTGGAATAGTTACACACTTGCTTAGAACTTACTGAGGGACACTCCTTGGGGAGATGTTCCAAATACTTCTCAGAATCGGTGGGCCTATCTTTGTCCTTTGCTATATAAGGATCACCATGGAACCACAGATCAGTAATCAATATTGACTTAGGCTGTGTGGTCAGGTCAGAACCTTCCTACATTTCTCTCATTCACATACATACACATGAGTAGTCTAACCTGATTCCTAGTTCTCAACATCTTGGGGCTGTACTTTGATTCCATGTAGAACAACTCCTACAATTATAGCACCCCAGTCTGACCCGCAGTTCCTGATAACCATGGTTTCATTGTCAATGAAACTTACTCAGACAGCTCTGGAAAGTAATTATCTGACCCCATATATCTTCAAAGTCAGGACTACCAACTTAACCGGGGTTGTACCAACTCTGGAAGGTGGTGCTCCCTGAATTGCATCTGCGGATTCATGTTCTGCTGTGTATCCAGAGCTCTTGCTCTAGCCTTACAAATGGGACATACTCCCCTGTGGATTAAATGTCAAAGAAACTGTATCTCCTGGTGATTGGAGTTGCAGCAGATTCCAGTGAGAAAGCACTTGAAAATACACTGTGTTCAAATCCCAGTCCTGAGCCACAAGAACATGGAACTTTTTGCTTCAGGAAGCAACTTTATTTGCTCTTCATCTGACTCAGTAGATTCCATACAAAGGCTGAGTGCTGAGCACTCAACATGGCTTAATTGCAAGCTTTTATAATTTGTACGTCTTTGTCTCACTTATATATGCATGTACTAGGTTTTTAGTCTGACCGAGTATACACTAATATTCTATTGTCTGGTTTGATATGCTTTATGTTACAGAGTTACATGAGACCCACACATACGTATAAAGAGGCGGATAGTGCTGCATTGTAAGAAGTTCCTGGCAGGACATATCAGGAGGGGCCCTACCACAGTTCCTATTTTGGAGCAGCACTGTCCTGGCAATGACTTTTAGCTATGGCACTAGAGCTATCTCTGGCAGTTTAAAAACTTCTATGCATTTTAGTTCTGTTCACACTTGAGATATAGAAAACTGCAACCTCAAGGTGGAGGAAAATTGCTTTTTCAAATCCATCAGAGAGCTAAGTTCTCACAATGAACCAAATTTTAAAGGTAATAAGACACTCCAGACAGACAGGTCAGAAAAAAATTCTTTTACCTTGGCAGAACCTTCCTTGGTGAGAGAGCTGGCAACCATAACACCAAGTTGAAGTGAATTAAATGGAATTTTAATAAATTTTTAAATGTGGGTGAGCATAAAATGATGTGATCCTTGGATCCTCTGACGTGGAAGAGCCTGAATATTCCAAGCATTTTTTTCCCCTATCTTTTTCTTAGTAATTCTCATAAAGCCATGGGTTAGATAGGTTACCAGAGAGGCAGAAATCAATAATAATATACATATCACTTTTGATATTTTTGAGCAGTTGGATCTGGCTGAGGTATTTAAGCTATAATCACAACAAGATACGTAGATTTTAGTTTACATGAGCATTGCTCACGATCCATGGTATATGTGGCAGACAAGCCATAACAAATTGCAAATGGTGAAATGCTAAAAAGTGCTGCTGGGCAACAATCGCATAAGACTACAAACTAATAACGTAAAACTACTTAATAAATTGGGGAAATAGCTCAGTGCTCTTAGCACCTGCCTGACAGCTACAAGAATCTGAGTTTGTTCTCCAGTACCACATGACATGCCAGCCCCAAAACTGGCCCGGTAATGCGCTCCTGTAATCCCAACACTGGGGAGCCTGAGACTGGAGGACCACTATGAGTGTGAGCTGCCTAATATTTAGGATATACAAGGTATATATATTTTAAAAACTACTTTGTATTTCCTAAATATTAGAAAACTAAGAAAGACAATTCTGAATGTAGGAATCAAAGAAAACCATGAGGAAAATTAAAACAATAAAAATTGAATAAAAAGGAAAGCATTGTATATCAAACTATGTAAAGTATTACTCAGGTACCAGATTTAGATATAGGTATAAATAGATATAGATAGATATAAATATAGATACAGATACAGGTATAGGTATAGGTGTAGATATTTGAAAAAGAATGAAACTCCATTTCTGTAGTGTAAGTTTGAAGTGCAAGAAATCAATTGTAATCCAGTTAGATACACAAAGGAAAGCATAATGAGTAAAATGTCTTAAAGAACCAGCAACCTGTGTTACTGCATGAGCACTCAATAAAATGGGCACTGTGCATATACCTTGCTTTTTAATCTGTGGGATATAATGGAGATGGTAGAATGCACCTCATATGATTATTCTTTCTATTTGACACATATAAAAACTTTTACAACTGTAATTAAAGAAGTTTGATATGCTGCTATTATTTAACCAAAGGACAGATTGCCCTACAGAATCTGACCAATTCAGGTAAATCTTTTAAAGAGTCCCAGACTGAGCAAAGGCAAAGATGGATTCTAACTGTTGAGTACATCAGTCCCACATCGCGGAAACAGATCTCACAATATCCTAGATAGCTTTGGAAAGCAACACTGAACTACAGGAGGAGGACACAGCCAAGCCACATTCTAACTCCAGTGGTGATATATTCTGAACATAGGATGAAGCCAGGATATTTAGAAACAGCTACATAGCAAATCCATACCCATTTATGCTACTAAATTAATTGACAAGCATGGAACTATAAAGTAAAAATTAAAACCAAAGGATGGACTGAAAATGTCAATACATTTGAGAAAATATGCAGAATAATTAACAAGAAATGGTTACCAAATAAAAATAACATACAACTGAGAATATCCTGTACATTTTCTAACAAATAAATGTAATAAAAATATATCAGTATTTTTCTACCTATAAATTTCACAACCTAAGACAAATTGGTGAGCTGCATTGTACCAAATTTTACTCAGAAAAATTACATTAAGTAGTTTTCTACCCATTATGTACATTGGATGAGTAGTTCACTTCTTCTAAAAAAAATTCTCCAGGCCATAATAATTTCCAAGGTGAAGTCAATCACAAAGTTACAAAAAAACAATGAAGAAACTCACACAAACATTTTTATTGTATGACTATAAAGCTTTTCACCTAAGATTTATAGAGTTCCCCTGATATGTAATTATGGTAAAAATTACAGAGAATTACATGTAATTTCTTCATGAACTTAGAGGAAAATATCCTTAAAGGTGTTCACAAAGTTAATCCTTGCAAGCGTGCACATGTGTGCATGCACATATCTATGCAACTTGATAAGGTGAAGATTTTCTGAGAGAAATATGAGGTTTCTTTTACAAATGAAAATTAATTGATGTAACTTACATATCAACATGCTAAAACAATAATTTTATTGTCTTTTACATGCAAACTAGCACTTAACACATTTTCACTGTTTGCAAATGATCTCCTCTTTATACAGAAATCACTAAGGACTCAAAACACTGCTGGAAATAGTAAATAAATTCAACACAGTTACAAAAAGTATATTATAAAATTCAATATAATCTCCATGCAGTACAAATATCTTTCTGTATGAATAAAATTAGAAAAGCAGCCCCATTTGAACTAGTATCAATTGAATTGCACGTAAGATAGCTAAGATAATGTACTACTAATTTCTATTAGTTCATTGAAAAGATCAGTTAATGCTTATACTGTTTGATTAATCTTATCTGCCAGTATATTGTAATCTGAGCAACTACTTCATTCTTTCATTAATTTTTGAGCAACTACTTGGAAAATAACAATATGTAATATAGTAACCATTGTTAATTTTCTATCATCTTGTTTTAAAATTCTGTATTATCTCAATTGTTTTATGTTACTCACTTTAAAATATTTTTTTAAAAATTCTCAAAAGAATAAAGGAGAGTGCTGGTCAGATAGCTCAGCAGACTAAGCACCTGCTTCGAGAAGCTCAGGGACTGGTGCATGATTCTGGGTCCCACATGCTGCTCTGCCCCTGCCCCTGGGGGGCACTGCACCAAATATATAAATAAAAAAAGAAAAATATACTGATGTACCACTGAATGAGAGCAAGTGTTTCCATCTCAATCAGGGAAAAAGAAAATATACACAGCATAGCACTGAAGTTCTAGTCAGAGCAATTAGACAAAGAAAGTAAACATAGTGCATTTCAATGGAAAAGAAATCAGCCCTGTTTTCAAGTGTTCTAATACTTATACAGAAATAACTAGTAAGTCAAAAAAAACTTCTAGAAATGGTAAATAAATCCATTATGATTTCAGGATGCAAAAATTAGACTATAGAAATCAACAGACTCTCAATACAGTATAAATATCTATCTGCAAATAAAATCATTAAAGCACTCTTATTTGACTTAGTGTCAAAAATAGAATATTAATGAAGTCAAAATCTAGGGTATGTAAGCTAAAAACTTTAATAAAAGAAAAGAAAGAACTTATAAATAAAAAGGAAAGTCTTATGTTCATGATCAGAATTCTGAGTAGTATTAAAATAATTAAAGTGATCTATAGATTCAAGAAAATTTCTATCCAAATCACTTTAAGATATTGTTCATTAGAATAACTCAAATAGAAACATAAAAAATTCTTAATAACTAAAATAATTTTCAAATAGATCAACACTCATGGAAATTCCTCAGATTCTTATTTTAAACTGTAGTTTTGTAATATAAAAATAGTATGTTGAATTGTTAGGCACAAGTACAAGAATAGACATTGATGTCAATGGAACAGAATAGAAAACCTCAAAATATATCCTTATGTACTTAATCATTTACCTTCACCAAGATGCAGGCATGAACAATGGAGAAGTAATGGACTTCTTGAGAATAATATGAAGACACCAGGATATCTATATGTTATAGTTTGTATTTGTTCCCTCAAAGCTTCATGTAAGTCATGGGGCAGTAGCTGTTTGAGGAGCAGTGCTAGGCTCAAGAGATGGAGACTGAGGACCAGGGAGGGGCTTGATGGGCAGGGCCAGAGAGGCACAAACCATTAAACTGACAGCATGTGCCTCTATACCCCGCCTCTCAGGCCTAGTGGCCTCTCTTGGAGAGAGACAGAGGGAGTCATCCTGGACATGATAGCGCCCCAGCCTCTCCTCCAGTGTTTTGAAACCTCCAGAAACTGTGAGCTAAACAAATTGTTTTCCTTCCCTCATTTTGAGTTCAGGTGTTTATCTCAGCAACAAGAGAAGAGTAGCAAAGACAGAATTTGGTACCAGAAGTGGGGTTGTTGCTGTGGCTGTACCTGTTGATGTGGATTACAAGCTTTTGGGAATGGCTTATGGGAAGATATAGGAAAGGCTTGGAGATGTCACCTGTAAGCAAAGCACTGGAACAACTTCAGTTGTTCTGTAAAGATTCTGGTCAGAGCTCAGACAAGAAGACTGATAGAAAACCTACCTGCAAAGACCAGGCTGAGAAGGTTGCTGCTGGAAGAAGGACTGCACTGATTGTTGGACTCCAGATCATTTGAGTCTTGGCTTGGCAAAAGGTTTGTCTGAATTTTGCCTGTGTCCAGAGACTTTGCCTGAGACAGACATTAAACACAGGTGACTGACTAATCTTTGAAAGAAAATCTCAAAACAATCAAATATTGGGGCAGTGGCATGGCTGTTTTGGGGGCCTTTTAGTCAGATTTATATTGAGAATGAAGAGAAAGGAGCCCAGTAGAATGACTGAAAGTGCTGTGAGTTTGCCCAGAAAGAAAGCTCCAATGAAACTGTGGAATGCAAAGATAGAGCTGAGAGGATCTCCATTGCCAAGAAGGAACAGAAGAGTAGAATACATGTCCTAAGGGCATCACAGGAGGTGGCAGCTTATCACCCTTTGCAGCCTCAGAATCACAAGAGTGAGAGACTTTGCTTTGAGGAGAAAGCCACAGATCCCTATGTTCCAGAACAGAAGCAGTGGCCTAACCAGCTTCCACAATGGAAGCAGAGGCTACACCAGATTCCAGAATGGCACCGGCATAGAGAATTTGTTTCTCAGAGTCAGGGTCAGAGTGCTCAGCATCCAGACACTCAACCACCACAGCCAAGAGAGAAGAAAGCTTGTTTACTGCTCTAGCTTGTAGCACCTTGGCACCATCCATATGGCATTGGTTTTAGGTGCATGTAGAATGAAGGAGTCCTGAGGTGAAGGAAACTTCCACCCAGATTACAGAAGAAGGCCTGGGAGAGTAGGAAGTGTGCCCCTGAGAGGGTAGTGTGTAAAGCTATAAGTGAGAAGCCAATTCAGTAGAAACCCTAGAAATCTGGAAAAGTCAGGAATGTAAATCACCTAAGAAAAACTGCGAAATGGGAGCAAAGTCCATGTAAGACAGAAGGCATGGAAACTACAACCGCCGGAAGTGCCATAGGTATGGAGCCCCACACGAAGTTCACCATTTGCCACAGATTGCTTCAGATGTTCCACATGGAACTATAGGACCTAATGTTTACCTTGCTGGATTTTGTACCTGGTTTGCACCCAGTGGTTGATATCCTCCTGTGTATACCTTTTGGAATGACAGTGTTCATTTCGTGCCTTTGAATGTTGGATATATTTAAGAAATGCTCATAGTTGAAAGTTTGTGTTGGGTCTTGGAGGAGATTTGGGACTTGGGCTTTTCAGCAATGCTGAAACTGTTGAGACTTTGGCAAGTCTTAGAGATGGACTAAAATGCCTTTTGGATGAAGGGATGTGCATGAGACTTGGGGGCCCAGTGGAAGAATGTGTGTATCTAGTTGTTTCTCCAAAGACTCATGTAGGTCATGGGGCAGATACAGCTGGTGCAGCAGTGAGTGGCTTGAGGGGTGGGGCCAGAGATGTGTGAACCATTAAACTTGCCAGCCTGCACTTTCTCAGAGGTGTGGAAGGTTCATCCTGGACACAGTAGTCCCCCAGCCTCTCTTCCAGTGTATTGAAACCTCCAGTAACTGTGAGCTAAACAAATCTTTCCTTCCCTCATTTTGAGTGTCAGGTATTTGTTCCAGCAATGAGAGAAGAGCAACCAATACACTATATCAAAAAAGAAAAGAAAGGAAGAAAGAAGGGAAAAGTAACTAATACACTATAATAAAAAAGAAAAGAAAGGAAGAAAGAATGAAAGAACAAAAAAGTTAAGATAGAGAAAGGAAGAAAGAAAAAATGAAAGGAAGAAAGAAAGTCAGAGAAGGCTAGATGGATGGAGGGAGACAAAAAAGAAAAGAAAAGATAATAAAAGAATGTTGGACTTGACTTATACACAACAATGGATTAAATACTTAAATTTAATATTTATATTTGTGAAAGTCCTAGAGGGTAAAACATAAGATCTAGCAATATTTATTATTAGTACGACATCTAATGCATTGTTGGCCAAAGTCAAATTTGCTTAGTGTAACTATATTAAACCTGGGTACTCTGCACAGCAAAGGAGTTAACCTCATGGCACATATAGGGGAATGGAGAAAATATTTGCAAATAACTTTACAAAATGTAAGTAATTTTTATGATTTAAGAGAAAAAGAAAATTTAACATAATTTTGAAATCAAATTTATTTTTAGCATTTTTTTTTTTTTTTTTGCAGAATCAGGGGCTGAACTCAGGTCCTTGTACTTGCCGGGCAAGTGCTTATTCTACTGAGCCATCTCTCTGGCCCCAAATTCATTCTTAAATAGACAAGTTTTCTTTCTCCAAAGGAACCACACAAATATCTGCAGGTTTATGTCTTCATATGCATACAGTACAATATTATTCTGGCTTAAAATATTAGAAAATTCACACTTTGCCCTCCATCCCCACTGATGATGAACCTTCTGCTCCACTATCCCCTGCCTGCCCTCCCTCCTCTATTTGGCAGTTCGCTCCTCCTCTGCTCACCCCTGAAATCCCCCTTACAGGAACTGTGCTGCACTGTACCACCATTTTAAGGTAACTGTAAAAATAAAAATAGTATATTTACAGTTTTTATTTTGTTATACCATTGTAAGGCAACTGTAAAACTAAAATTGGTTTATTTATAAGAAAAATAAATGATTTTTTAAAAAAATTAGGAAATTCAACAACATAGATGAATTTTAAAAAATCCAGTCTTTAAAGTACAAATACAGAGCCAGTGAGAAAGCTCAACGATCTAAAGCACCTGCCTAGACAAGCTTAGGCAGGCACAAGAGACAGCAGTTCAATCCCTGGCACCACATGCCATGCCGGGCCAGGCTTGCCCTCAGGGCAAAACAAATAAGCCAGCCAAAGCAAATAAAAAATAAAATGAAGTGCAAACACTAAACAATTTCATTTATTGAAGTTTTGAAAATAGACTCAAAAAGGAAAAAATACAATAAACTTTGCCAAGGATTAGAAGGCAAAAGAGGAATTATGATTAGTACCAATAAAATTTAATTATCCATGAATAAGTGTAGACATGTTATATAGTTTTATTTCTACATTTAACAATATTATACTATATTCGGTATTCCAGAATCTGTTGGCCTGGTGAGATAGAGCAGTGTTCTAAAGCACTTGCTTAGAGAAGCTAAGGCAAGAACCCAGAGACCACTGTTCAGAGCCAGCCAATCTTCTCAGTGGATTAAAATGCCTGCTTAGGCAGACACAGGGGCTGGGAGTTCAGTATCCTGGCCTGCCATGCAGGCTTTGCCCATGGGGGTACACTGAGATTGTGACTGAGACTGGGCGTGGTGGCAAGTGTCTGTAATCAGAGCACTCAGGAGGCTGCAAGTAGGAGGATCTCTCTGAGACTGACCTACACAGTGAAACCCTGTACATCCTGTGCTAAATACAAGAAAGAAAGAAAGAAAGAAAGAAAGAAAGAAAGAAAGAAAGAAAGAAAGAAAGAAAGAAAGAAAGAAAAAAAGAAAGAAAGAAAGAGAAAGAGAGACCAAGGTTCAATCCCCAGCGCCACATGCCACACCAGCCCTGCCATGCCCCCAGGTCACTCTGAACCAGCCATACAAAAACACATAAATGAATGAGTAAATAAATAAAATCTGTTAACATACTCAATTTCATGATGTGCTCTTACAATAAAATAATTTTTACAAAATAAGTTACACATGATTCTATAAGCAAAAACATACACATACGATTGGTCTGCAGTAGAAAACAAAAAACAAAATGTCAGAAGCCCAAGTCAGGCCCACATATAGCCCTTGAGAGTGTCATAGACCATAGGAAACTAGAAAAATACAGATGCAGATCTCAATTGTTAAGCAATAAAACTAATTTTAAAATTATATTTAGCATCACAGTTGACCCTTCCATAAACTGAACTTCTCAGTAATTAATAGTGAGAGGGACAGGCCTGGCACACACCTGAACCTCCCACTTCCAGCCAGTAGCCTGGCGCTTGGAACCCAAGGCCTGCCAGAACCTTCCTCCAACCACCAATCAGGCCTGAAGAGGCACCCTGTGGCTGAACTCCAGGCGGAGGGGCTAGGGGGTAGACACAGCCAACTAAAGCAGGGACAGATCAGCTTGCCAGTGGGGCACAGTGAGTTTACCTCCATGGCTGCAGCGGTAAGAAGCAAAGCATAGCAGCCAGATCAAATCCAGGCCCTGCTGGAAGTGTTCCAACTTGGTAGACCTGAGACATACTGCTATACCCAGATCTATGAAAGCATCCTCTCTCTCTCTCTCTCTCTCAATTAAAAGAAGGGTGACAGATAACTGGGGTGAAAGTCTGCCTGGAAGATTTCAGGTACATCATTGTGAAGTGATCATATAGAACTAAGGGAACTGATTTGAATGCAAATTCCCAATTTAATTTCTGCTTAGCTATACAATCATAATGCTTGCCCTTATGGTCTAAAGTACATACCTATAAGATACAAAAGTTTGCCAATCACTAAATCTCACTACACATTATTAGTGTGGCTAACTGTAGTATTGTAAATAAAAAACTGTAACTACCTTCACTACATCTCTTGGTAATGATATCAGTAGGTGCTAAGGTAACTACTACACCAAAACTCTACAGCAAAGGTCAGAGGACAGTGCTATAGAAAATGGCACAGAGAAGAAGTAAAATGCATTCTCAGACCCTGAGCCCACCCAGAACAAATGTAGGACACAATACCGTAGAAGAACTTGGAAGCTACACTCCTAAAATCTCTGAAATAATGGAGTCTGACATAAATAAATAACTGCATAAGGGTATAGAGGAAATAAGATTAGAAAAATATCTCTGAAGTAAAGAAAGAAATGATGCTCCTAAAAAAGACACTGATTAAAAAAAGAAAAGGAAAATAGACAAATGATGGAATACTTGAATGAACAATATAAGAGAGAAATAGAGTACATGAAGCAGATTCAAAGAGACATATAGGAAATTAAGATCTCAATCACAAGCTGACAACACTGTTTGACTGAAAGTGAAGATAGATTTTCAGACCTTAAAGGCACTGTTGAAACTAGTGAAAAGGTAAGAAAACATTTCTTAAAAACAACTAGGAGAAAAAAAAAAACAATTAGGAAGCATCAAAAAATAATTCAACATCTGCAAGATGATGTAAAAATTAATAACATAAACTAATAGGCATCAGTAAGAAAGAAGGAGTACAAATGATATAAAAAGAATATGGGCAGAATTAAGAGTAGAAAACTTCTCAAATAAGGGAAATGATATGAAACTCAGGTAACTGAAGTATATAGAAGTCCAAATAACCTAAACCTAATTAAAACCACACCAAGAAATATAATAATTAAGATCCCAGAAATTCAGCACAACAACAGTATACTAAAAGACACTAGTGAAAAGAAACAGATCACGTTTGAAGGAAAACCCATCAGAATAAGGGCAGATTTCTCTTCACAAGCCATCAAGTCAAGAAGAACACGGAGCAAAATACTTCAAGTCTTGCAAGAAAATGAATTCTAATCCAGACTGATATAAACTCTCTTTCAAGTTTAATAGGGAACTTAAATACTTCCATTACATAGAATAACCAAAAAAATTTGTGACAACAAAGAAATCCCACACAGACTACTAAAAGATATTCTAGAGAGTGATCAAAAATACCACAACTCCAAAAATGAGAATGTAAAGAACCCATCACACAGAGCAAACAATCAAACACTGGAGAAAATTAGGTAACTTACAGCAGGAAAATAACATGTTAATCAAAATTCAATACATCTCAGTTATAACCATCAATGTAAATGGACTCAATTCACCAATCAAAATAAATAGACTGGCACCGTGGATTAGGAAGCAAAGTCCAACAACATGCTGTATACAAGAAACACACTTAACTCATAAAGAAATTCATAGGCTAAAAGTCTAAGGATGGAAAACAACATTACATGTCCCAAGACTTCAGAAAAATATAGGGGTAACAATCATGTTCACAGACAATCTGAATCAATAATGATCAAATGAAAACAAAAGCCACTACTACTGATTAGGCAAAATATACAACAGGAAGAAGTAACAGTCATAAATATGTACACACCAAACATGGAAGGATGCAACTGTATAAGAAAAATTGTAGTGGACAGGAAAACTTTAATGTCCAACAGGCCACATACAAGTCTATATTTCATCCTTAAGTATATGCAAGAAAACAGAAATTATCTCATGCATATTATCTGACCACAGTACAATGAAACCAGAAATAAATGACAAAAGAAACCACAAATCCCCTATAAGTACATGGGAATTAAATAACACCTTCCTCAGTAAACAATGCATTACAGAAGAAATTGAACAAGAAATTAAACAATGCATAATTCAATGAAAATTCAACACAATTTATCACAAGTTGTGGAATGCAATGAAAGCAACATTTGGAGGGAAAAATATAGCTGTGAACTCATACCTATGAAAAATAGAAAGGGAGCAAATACCCTATTGCTGCACCTCAAGTGTCTAGAGAAAGAAAAGCAAACCAAGCCCAAAGCCCAAAGACAGGAGGAAATTGTAAAGACTAGAACAGAAATTAATGCAATTAAGAGAAAGAAAACAAAACAAAGAAATAACAAGTCAAAAAACTGGTTCTTTGAAAGATTAATAAAATTGATAAGCCCCTATTTAACCTCATCAAGAAGAGGAATGAAACAACTTTTCTAGCAGCAAGGAATGAAAATGGCAAAATTATAACAGACCCTGTGGAAATTCAGAAGACCATCAAAAGCCACTTTGAAATTTTTTTTTCTCACAGAATCAAAGATACAGAAAAAATGGATAGATTCCTAGCAAGGTACAAGTTATGAAAACAGAATAAGAAGATATAAGAACTCTCAATACCCCAATATTATCCAATGAAATTGAAAATGCAATAAAAAAAACTTAGTGACAAAGAAAAGCCCAGGGCCTGATGGATTCAGAGCTGAATTCTACAAGAAATCTACAGAATATATAATCCCATTACTTTTCAAAATCTCCAAGGAAATTGAAAAGGCAACAATCCTCCCAAAATCATTCCTGGAGGCAAATATTACACTGATACCAAAACCAGAGAAATATGCAACTAAAAAAGGGAACTATAGGCCAATCTGCCTCATGAATATAGATGCAAAAATCTACAATGCAATCCTAGTAAATAGAGTATAGCAAATATCAAGAAGATTATACACTATGAAGGTAGGATTAATCCCAGGGATGCAGGGATATTTCAACACATGAAAATCTATAAATGTAATACAGTATATCAATAGACCCAAATCTAAAAGCTACATGATCATCTCAATTGTTGTAGAAAAGGCTTTTTACAAAGTCTAGCACTCATTCATGATCAAAGCCCTACAGAAAATTGGAACAGATGCCTTCTACTTCAATCTTATAAAAGCCATCTATGACAAATCAAATCCTAATACAATTCCAAATGGGGAAACTTAGATCAGGTATAAGACAAGGATGTCCTCTATCACCAATATTGATCAATACAGTTCTGGAAACATTAGCAAAAACAATTAGACAAAGAAGACAAATATAAGGAATAAGAACAGGTAAAGAAGAAGCTAAAATATTATTATTTATGATACTCTACTTGGAAGATCCAAAAACCTCCACTGTAAAGATTCTAGAATTAATACACAAATTCAGTAGCATAGCAGATTACAAAGTGAATATCCAAAAGTGAATAGCATTCTTCTACACAGATGATAAACACACTGAGAAAGAAATTAGATCTTTTAGTTCAATGAAAATAATACTATTTAAATGCCACTGCAAAAAATGAAATACTTCAGAATTAATCTGACAAAAGAAGCAAAATATTTATTCAATGAAAATTACAGCAAACTTTAGTTGTTAAACATCCAGAAGAGAATCTTGATATTATTATCATATAATAGGGGCAGTTAAGTTTCACATCACTATCTACTTGAACATCAGATCCCTTAGACATAACCTGGAACTGCTATTTTCCAACAACCATGGATATTGTAAACCTTAAATTGCTATAGAATTTTACACAGAAATTTAGAAATAAACCTATATACTCCATTGTAGCAGGACAATCTTATGACATACAAAATAGTTAGGATAGATATAAAGCTACCTTCTTTTAGTTCAATGAAAAGAAATGTCTGCACTAATATTTGTAGGGCAGATACCACACCTGCATCTTGTACTATGAATAACTACTACAAAAGCAATAATATGCAATGTATTAATTATTATAGCTGTCCCACAAACCTCTTTGGAAACTCTTCCATTGCTATTTTTCTCATTAAAATGAATAAAAAATGTTTTAAAAAGGAAAAATTACAGTACCCTGATAAAAGAAATCCTAGAGGATTTCAGAAAATTGAAACATATTCCTTGTTCCTGGATATGAAGAACCAACATTTTGAAAATGGCCATACTCCCAAACTTATTACACTGATTTAATCAATCCCTATCAAAATACCACCAACATACTCCACAGACATAGAAAAATCATTCCGAAAATTTATTTGGAACCAGGAAAAACCTAGAATAGAAAAGCAATCTTGGCAACAAAGGCAAGGCAGGAGGCATTACAATCCTTGACCTGAAATTGTACCACAAAGATATGATAAAATCAGCATGATATTGGCAAAAAATAGATGTGAAGATCTGTGGAATAGATTCGAAGATGCAGATACAACTACAAATACACTCAGCTGTCTTATCTTTGACAAAGGGGCCAAGAATATTCAATGGAAGAAAGATTACTGCTTTACATGATGGTGCTGGACAAACTGGCTCTGTGCATGCCAAAACCTAAAACTTGACGCAGGTCTATCACCATACCCTAAACTGAAATCAAGATGAATTAAGGATCTAAACCATTAAACCAGAAACACTAAATGTCCTGGAAGAGAAAGAAGTTGGAAATCTTGAAGAATAGGGGTAGGCAAACATTTCATGAACAAAAATTGAACTGCTTGGGCAGTACTTGAAAGAATTAATAACTGGGACCTCCTCAAATTGAGAAGCTAATGCATGTCAAAAAAATCACCAACAGAGTGAAGACAATCCACAAATTTTGAAACAATTTTAACCAATAATCACTCAAGCAAAGGTTTTCTATCTAGAATTTATAAAGAAGTAAAAAACATCAGCATCCCCAAATTTAAAGACCCAGTGAAAAAATGGGCATCTGATATAAATACACACTTTTCAGATGAAGACATACAGGAGGCAAATAGACATGAAAAATTATCCACATCATTAGCCATTTGAGAAATACAAATTAAAACAACGTTGAGATGCCATCTCACCCCAGCAAAAAAGGATAACATAAAGAAATCAACCAACAACAAATTTTAGAGAGGCTACAGGGATAAAGAGTCTCTTCTCTACTGCTGGTAGGAATGTAGACTTGTGGAACCATTATGGAAATCAATTTGGAGCCTCCTCAGAGGCTCCAAAACTAGGAGTGGAATCCCCATTTAATCCAGCTATCCTTCTTAGAATCTTCCCAAAAGTGCTGAAAACCTCATATCACAGTGATATATGTGTGCCCATGTTTACAGCAGCACAATTTGTGATATCCAAATCTTGTAAACAACCAAAATGGCCATCACATGAGGAACAGATGAAAAGGATGTAGTGGTTTTATACAATGGGTATTATTCAGCTTTAAAGAAAAACAAACTTCAGGGCCGGGGAGATGGCTCAGTGGTATAAGCGCTTCCCTGGCAAGTGCAAGGGTCTGAGTTCAATCCCCGGTTCTGCCAAAAAAAAAAAAGAAAAAAAAAAAAAAAACAAACTTGAACTTTTCATATGTAAATGGATGCAACTTGAAGCTATACTCATAAGTGAAATAAAGCAGACCCACATGTGTAAATATTGTATTGTCTCCCTAGTGTAAAAACTCCAAAGAAAAAATAAAAATGGAAAGGTATAACACAGTTAAATGGAAAGAAAGAGCAGTTAAGGATTAAGCATTCAAGAAAGAGAAAAGTCAAGAAATAAAGCAGAGGCAAAAACCATATATTTGTATAAACAAGATGGAGAAGGCAGTGAACCTAAAAATTTCCATCAAATTTTTGAAAATAACAGTTAATGGGTAGAAATCTCACCATGACTCACTCTCTTCATTTATTCCTCTGAGCTAAGCAACTATATTGAGGACAGCAATGTGTGAAATCATGTTTAAAGTACCTGTAATTTTGGTCTTCTAAATGTGTATTGTTTTCAAAGTCATATCAATTATTTCTATACTCCAAAGTAATTTTTTTCAAAAGAAGCTAATAAAAAATGATTAAAGAAAACAAATTTTAATCATGTGGTAATATTCAATCATATGACCCATCTTGCATAACTATATCTATTAATCTGAGCAATAGATTAGATGATAAAAATATATAATACATCAATCACTGTTAACTATTCTAGTTTTGAGAAATTCTATTGTATGTATTTTTGTTACCTAATTTCTGTCTTTGCTTTTACTTTTCTTGATCTTCTACTTACTCTCCAAGATAAAGAAAATTACAATGAAAAAATAGTGACATATATTTATGTTTGAAGTTAACTTACTCCATAGAGAAATTTGATGTTGCTCTTGAAACAATGTATGTGGATGAACAGAAAAAAATACTCATAAAGGAAAGATTTTCGTCTCTTGGAGCCTCAAGCCATGACTAAGTTTTCACTTATTCCAGACCTAGCACAGGAAGTCTCTGAAGCCCTGAAAGAGAAAGGAACACTGCTTCAGTCAATGTCCCTGGCTTCATGAGAGTGTGACTAGGCTGGGTCTACATGGGTATCACTGAAAGTGGTGAGAGAGCAGATGGAAAGCAGTCTTGCCATAGAGGGAACGCGGTGCAGCAAGAAGTTCTGAAATGTGAAAGTTTGCAGCATGAGTATTGGAATAGTGATCATGTTTGACAGGAATGTTTGTGGTAATGATAGGTGACAAGAGTAAAAGTTCTTAATTAGCAAATGCAGGGGCCAGGGGTTCGATCCCCAGAATGCTATGCTGCCCAAACTGCACCCAGCACTTTGGCATGCTTAGAAGGTGATTGAGACTGGGTGTGGTGGTTGATGCCTGTAATTGCAGGACTTGGGAGGCTGAACACAGGAGGATCACCATGAGTCTGCCTTAGTGAGTACCTATAGATCCTATACTAAGTACATGAAAAAAGTTCAGAATTAGACTGTTCAGCACTCAGATTTATAAGCAATCCAGAATTTTGAGCTTTATGCTGATGTTAACAGTGGACTCTAAGATATTTTAAGTTATACTTCTTCCACTGCATGTTTTGGCAAAAAAAAAAATTATTTCACAATACATTATCAGTAGTGAGTTGTTGTCTTAGATGTGAAATTCAGTCAGTATTCAAGCCCATTCATGAATGCTATTCTCTTGGGTCAGGAAAGTTCAATTCTAATCTGATGATTCATGTTAATCTGTGTGTTTACTAATAGTTTAAATACATTTGCATTTTAATATATGCCAAGAAGATAGATGGTTTAAGTAATGACATGATTCCAAATAAGGCAGATAAAAGTATTATGAAAATCTCTGGAGGAAGGGTGCTGTTCACTACAGTTAAGTACATTCACATATATGTAAAACAGAGCTCTAGAAGCTCATCTTACAAAATTTAAATTCTACATCCCCTGAACAAAAACATTTGTTCATCCTCTAATCTCTGATTACTTTCTTTCTACTTTCTATTATTATGAGTTAGGTACTTAACATATCTTATATAAATGGTGTGTTCTTTTGATTGTGTGTGCAATTTTAATATTTATTAATTTTAATAATGTAAGAAAGCCCATTTTCATCGATTTTAGCTGTTCAAAGAAAGAGACTTACTTGGTCCCAGATTTAAAAAAATATTTTTTTTCACCATAATCTTTTGATCCCATTAAATTTTCTTTGAATTAGACATGGAGTTGGTAAGGAATTATTTGTGCTAAGAGATGCTATAAAAGCAGTATGGTAAATCTGAGGTATACTTATTGCACCAGTGATTGAACTCAGGACCTTGCACTTGACAGGCATGCATTTCTGCCCCTGAGCTAGCTCTGTGGCCCTGAGATATATATATTAAAATTAGGAGCCAGACAAGGAAAAGTAGAAGAAGGGAAAAGTATTCCAGGGAGAACTAAGATGAAGGCCCACTGGCATGGGAGCTCCAAATGCATTCCTCTGGGTCATCCAGTATCGATATATTCATGTTAAAATGCTTTTCATATTAGACTAGATGTTCTTGTGATTATTTACTTGGTAAATAATTTTTCTTACATTGATATTGCAATGATATCTACTGTTTCACACAAGTAAAATGTCAGGAACTTTTCATCAGTTCATCTTTTCTCTTCACCTACTTCTTTTTTTGCTAAGTTGCAAAATTGTTGGAGGATTGAGGAAACAGCCATAATATGATGGGCATATTGCAGATCTTTAATTAGAAATGAGTAGCTATAATGATCGAATAGTGGTATTATTTTTGCATTAAAATATAATTTAAAGTGTATTTCAATCAGACTATACGTTTCACAGCTGAAAGGAGTACTTAGGGTGATCTAATCAGACTGCTTATGCATAACTCTAAATCAGAAACAACCTTGTATTTTAATCAACACATAAAACATACTCTTTGTTATCTTCATTCAGGAGATCTGGTATGAAGTCAAGATTGCATGTCTGTGAATAAGAGTACAGTGTCCAACCTAGCTCTGTTACTTGAATGAGAAAACCATTATACAAACTGAAATAGACTCTCATATTCCCTGTGTTCTCCTCATGCACCACTGGGGAATTGAACTCAACTATGTATGCAAGGGTTTCCAGGGAATTTCTGGCACATTTGCTCTGAATTCAACATAGGTATTAGTCTCTGGAGAATGTGTCAGACAGATGAACTTCAATACTGTTCTAATTAAATCCCTGGGGGATCCCAATTACCAGCAGGACCCAGTGCTCACTTCTTTTAAGCATTTGCATATATAATCATTATTAAAGGCAACTGGTGATGTAAGTACCTGTATACAAAATATGCTTTTCCTTCGTGTCTCACAACCTCCCTGGAGACTACCCTAAGAATGAAGCTGTGAACAGCATATGCAAGCCTTCTAATATTTATGCCTGAAATCTCAAGCAGTAGTCTTTCTGCACATCTTGAATGTGGTTCAATGTCAGTGTAGCTAAATGTCTTTCCTCTAGATATTGGACTGTTGGTGATTTAAATCAGAGGGAAATAAAAGTAGCAAAGCCATTATATTTAAGAAAATGAAACCTCTATTTAAGGGGGTGTTACTAAATAGCACTACCGATACAAGCAAGATATTGAAACCTTTTGAGTCTTAGATTTTTAATACATTGTTATTTGCAAAATATAAACTATATCAACTTTCAAACTCATTATAAAAGCTACTGGTTTGTATATGGTGTTTCTAAAGGTAGGCTCTCTACATGTTTTGAAGTCAGGGTAAAACAATGTAAGACTCTTAGTAGGCTCAGTTTTGCCCACTGATTCATTCCTTCATTCTCTTCTCTGCTCTGTAAGACATGAAGACACATCCATGCAGGCTCCAGCCCTGGAAAAGTGCTGCATGTTCTCCTTATGTGACGGCCTGAATCTAAAGTGTTCAACAAAGACCCATAGGTTGAATGAAGGCTCAGGCCACAAGGCAGAAGTATTCAGATGTAATAGACATAATCAGATCATGAGGAATTGAATTTCATCTCTGACTATTCCATTGATAGGGTCAAGACTAACTGAGCTACTGGAATGCTGGAAACTGTAGGAGGGTACCAGTTGGAAGTCAGTAACTGAGGTGCCTCCTGGAAGGGTATGTTGTGCCCTTGCCCCCGCTCTTTGACCCTCTACTGTCTGGCATGAGGTGAGCAGTTTTCGTGCACTACACATTTCTGCCACGCTCTGCCTCGTGACAGGCCCAGAAACAATTGAATCAGGTCACCACAGGTTGAAACCTCTGAAGTCATGAACCGATATCAATCTTTTAATATTTAAATTGCTTATCTCAGATAGTTTTTCAAAGTGTTGAAAAGCTCTCAAATAGGCCGCTATATATACAGCTCTATGGCCAATGTAATATGTTTTTCTTTGACTGTTTTGCTTTGTTTGATGGATTTGTTAATTTTTTCTTTGATAATGATTTTTTAAAACTTTAATATTTTGTCATCTCAAGAATTGTTTGAAATCATAATTTCAACTTGTAGCATGTGAGGAGCACCTAGATACAATGCATTTGGGATGTATTTTATTTTTTTTTATTCTATTTAGAAATTGTAAATATTGTATTGAAAATTTATTTTTCTTTGTAACCTTTGAGTGTTTCATTAATAATTGTGATGCATATTTAGAATCTGAGATAAACCTGTAATAGTTTGCTAACCATGAACCTATATTCTATGCCAATTGTGTTTGTTTTCCAGGAGAGGAGAGAGCTTAAATGTTCAGCTTTTGTGTTTTATTTATTTCTCCTTTCATTGATATTTTCATTCAGTGAAACTTGATATACTCTGGTGTGTATAAGTGCGTATACCCAAATCTCTGTTGGGAATTACACTCCTTAGCATTATGTACTTTTTTGCTCTTTTTTCACATTCTTTTGGCTTAAAACTTCATTCACATCTGTTTATCTACTGTCATTTATTTTTAAAGAAACATTTTGATCACTAATCTCAAGCATGCCTATTGCATTTTTGTGCTTCATTATAATAGATTATTCCTATTTGAGACTTTGAGCTTTTCTTCAATATTTAGCTATAAAGCTTATTGTTTTGCCAACACTTTATTAACATTGTGTGTCATAAATATGCATATATACATATATTTTAATATGCTCTTTATCTGCAAATGTGTGCCCACAAAGTTGACAATTGCTTTGGGTAGAACAAATGGCAAACAGAATTTAAAAGTCAAATGGGATACAGGACTCAGAGTTTCCTAGTCAAAAAGGATTCTTAAGCATCTTGGAGGACAAAAAGATTTTTAAGATTTTATTGCTTCTCAGTTTGTGAGTGGGAGACCAGCATCAAAGGAAAAGAATTTTGAAGATATTTTCTCAAAAATGTATAACACATTTCTTGGCAAAAATGCCAGGCCATAGGCTCTGAAAAATTGTCATTGATAAATACTGCAGAAGTTGAAGAACCACAACATAAGGACATAAAATGAGGACTAAAATTGGATGTGAGAAAATTTTCTTGAAACTTTGAAACTTGTACATCACTGAAGAATTTTTTGCACAGCAAATCAAGAAGTAAAGTGCAGGCCAGGGAGACGGCTGAGTTCAGTAAGCCCTTCCCTGGTAAGCACAAGGGCCTAGTTCAATCCCTGGTCAGCCAAAAAAATAAAAATAAGAAAAAGAAAAGAAAGACTACAGTGCAGTGAGAAAGATAGCTGTGATCTAGAACCAGAACAGTTTTCCAGAGCTTCCACAGAAAAATGAAGACAAAGAATTAGCAAATGGAGCTCCATCTTTTTCAATGCAAAGAATCTATGGAGGAAGAAGAATTAAAAGACATTCAGAAGACTGTTAAATAAAAATTGTGACAAATGGAAACAATGAAGAGAAAATGTCCAGGCACTGGAGAAAAGGGTCACACACTGTACTGGGATGCATAGATTACGGGAAGACAACAATAAGTCTATACAGTCAGTGGCTTATGAGAAAGCCAGGACTTACCAACCTAAATACTGAGGAATGCAAAAGAAGACAAAGTTGTAAATATTTTCTTTAAAGGAAATGCAGTAAAATCCAGTAGTGTAAATTGATCATGGTACAAAGACAGAAAAAAAAAGAAAATGTGTAAGTTTTATTTAAAGTAATATTGTTCTAGATAAGGTGAAAGCCATTTGTATAATACAAATCATACAAGTACCAAAATGCCAACAGGGAACATATTACAAGCTTTCATATGCTCCGCTGACTGCTGACACACAAAAAGTATTGGCTAAGATTTTAGATACTGAAAAGAAGGCAAATAAATTGCATGACCATCAAATTTTGTGTAGATGATAAGAGCTTATACTATTGCCTGTTCAGATTGTAAGGAACTGATAATTTGGACATATTCCTGGAATTTTTTCATTCAAAACATCCAGGAGCATCATTTTGATATATTTCTTCTTTAACGGGGGTTAAGAGGGAGAGGATCCCAGAGCAAGCGAGGGGTTGGCCTTAGGGAGGGCTCATCTGTGGGTGGAAATCATTGGGTCAGACACATTTTTTTGGTTGTGGCATAAATGTTTGGTAGTATGTTGTGGAAATTCTTTCTGTTTGGTTGAGTTTTCTCCATAAAGTAGAATTTCAAGTTAATCTTAATGAGAATGGACTAAAAGGTGGAAGTGTTTTGAGAGTAGAATAGTTACAGAAATTGGTGTTAACATAAAAATAAAATTTATGGGGTTGGGGAGATAGCTCAGTGGAATAAGTGCTTCCCTGGCAAGCACAAGTACCTGAGTTCAATCCCCAGTTCCACAAAATAAATAAATAAATAAATAATAAATAAAAACAAATAAAATTTATTCTTATGTTGTTAAATACTTTTGCAGCATTCATCATTGTATAGGATATAAACTTATTGGAAAAGTACTATAACAAAATGCATTCAATACTTGTGAATAGTTTTTACAATTCTAGTTTCTACTTTGGTTCTCATTTTGTAGAATTGTGTATCAAAGAAAAAAATTTAATTTGTGATATTTTTTCTTCTTTCTAGAAATGTTTCTAAATCCCTAACTCACATTTTAGAATACCTAGGAATCTACAATAATCTTAATCTGGTTAGGAGCTGAAGGATTTAGCTAAAACTGTAGGTCCTGGTGGAGGTAGCGGATATGGATTCAAGTCCAGGTGTTTCACCACATTCCAGCTCTTCATGGCTGTACTAATCTTTTTTTTTTTTTTGTATTTTTCATAGGGTCTCACTGGCAACTCAGACTCACAGGGATCCTCCTGTTTTTGGCCTCACCAGCTTTGGGATTACAGGCATGTTTCACAACATCTGGGCTAACATAAAGTTTGAGCATATGTCTCCTCATTTCTCCAGGAGAAACAGGGTTCCAAAAACCTGAGCTTCAAAAAGTGGGCCACTCTTCATTAGAACTTTCTTTTGAAATTGAGCCATTGTGTCGTTTTTGATTACTGCATCGAGTCTTGTGAGTTAGACATTCTAGTATACTGCACAAATTGTGAAAAGCACATGGACGATGTGAACAGGTCAACAGTACCTACCCACAACACAGATAAAAATGTGTGATAGAGACCATAATAAGTTACAAGATCAGCCTAAGTTATTGACACTGCGGTTGGTTTTAGGCACTGGAGCGGAGTAAACATATTTATGAATTTCCGTTACTAGGTCACTATGATTTCTGGGATATATTTTCTTTACTTCTGTTTTATTATAGAGAGAATTTTATTCTTGAAATTGTTATAAAATATACAAAATCCTAGGAAAATTTATCTCTTTACATTGGCTGAACTAAATTCATAAGAGAAGCAGATGGATTATAAAAACAAAATAAATGAAAAGAAGAGGTGTGACGTGAGTGGTGGGGAGAAGCAGGATGAACTGGGGTAGAGCCAGAGGCAGGATGAGCGCAGGGCAAGAGGTGGCAAGTGGGTGGGTTGAGGGCAGGGTGAGAGGAGAGAAGGGGAGGGGAGGGGAGTGGGGAGGAGAGGGGGGAAGGGAAGGGAGCGGAAAGGGGAGGGGAGGGAGGGGAGAATTCATGCCTACACATATGAAGAAAATGGAAGAGAAAAATGTACGCCTTAACATACGAGTTTTGGAGACACAAGGAGAATCAAATATAGGAAGCTGTGTGTTCGGTGTTTCACTACAAAGTTTATGCTAAACCAAATCAAACAAGATGCAAATCAGTAATTCTGCGGATTATATCTAGATGTTCCCTTCAAAAGCTGCATATATTCATGGGTGAGGCTTCCAGGAGTGGCTGGATGAGGGTTGTGAAACACTGGATTAGTGCACTGATTGGTTCAGCTTTGCTATTGGTTTGAATACTATATTTACTGAATTGGGAAGGCCCAACACTGATATAGGTGTCAACAACCGATAGGTTTGCAACCTGGATGCATTTAAAGGGAAAAGAAGGGCCAGCGAGATAGCTCAGAGGACTAAAGAGCCTGCTAGGTCAAGCTGAGGCAAAGCACAGGGACCATAGTTTGATCCCCTACATCACATGCTGTGTCAGCCCCAGGGCAGGCTGAGCTGGCCCCCAAAAAATTAAGAGAAAAGGAAAAGAAAAGAAGCAGGAAGAATGGCTGCCTCCCTCCTGCCCTCCCTTGAATTGTTTTTCCTCTTCCATACTCATCAGACTTGTTACCATCCTTATAGCCAGCAAGGTGTCTTCAAATCCAAAATATATTTTTCTTACTTTAACTTGTGAGTATCGGTTATTGTGTCCCAAGAACCAGACGACAAAGCAAAGGTTATCGTTTTGATCTACATGTCTGACTTCTTTAGGATTTGAGAAAATGCTGAATTTGTGCAAACAATATGTTTTCAAAAATAAAAAATAAATTAAAAATTGACCTGTCTTTTTGCTTCATCAAACAGATTAGAGAAACTATTAATGAACATTTGGCTCTTCCCATTTTCAGAGAGGTTCTAGATGATAATTATTACAGAAAGTTTTAAAATACCAAGTGCCAGTTAGCTTGTAGAAAAAGATATTTGTCTCTTGGGGAATTAAGTTATTCTTGGGTTAGTAGAAAACTTCCATTCAAGTAATATTCTAGTTACACACTCGATTTTTCTTTTTTTCTTTTTTTGGTAGAACTGGGGATTGAAACCAGGTCCTTGTGCTTGCCAGGCAAATTCTACCTTCGCTGCAGACCTTCACATGTTGCCAATCAACAGAAAGAACAAAGGAGTTAGATAGAGAAAATAATTCCTAAAACTCCAAATCAAAAGGGCTTTCTACACATTCTCCAGATCAATATCTATCTATGTAAACTAAGAAAGTTTTCTAATGCATAGTGGAAGGGTCAGCAGAAAATTCTCACATTTCTTTTGCAAATGTAGCATACCACTTTATATAAAACCAAATACCATTTGGGCATAACTTCAAATTATACAACCAACATCAGAAAATGGCCTTATATTTATCACTGAACTCATTTCTGTGTTAACATGCAGTTCAGTGTGCTAAGGTTCATAAAGATTTAAATATTTGTAACTATAAGTTACTTATTTGAGGACTCATTTCTTCTGGTTTCATATAGGTAAAGAATAGAACATGGTTTATTAATAGTCACAAAAGAGCACAATTTATGATAAAATAAAACTTTACCAATACCCAGATAATTTAAATTTTACTCAACAATTTAAGCCAGCATTTTTTCAAAAGTGGTTTAAAGAAAGCTTAAATTTAAAATTCCTGAATACATTTATTATGTATTGCATGAATGTGTCCTATGGAGAGATTAGAATCTTTCTTATTCCAGATGATATTTGTGAAGAAATTCACTTGCCAAAATCTTAAAATTTTTGAGAAATAAATTGTAAATATATCAATTAAGAAAAGTGACTTTATGTAGCTTTTAAAACACAAATAGTCATTCATCATTTTTTCTATACTATAGCCATGAAAAAGTAAGCAAATAAACTTTAGTAACACTTTTGGGAAATTAATAAATTGTGAAAGCTTGTATAAATCAATCTCAAAAGCTAATAAATTAACAAGTGATACCAATATATTATATAAAATACAAATAATATTTTAAATTGATTTCTATCTAAAAATGTATACATATATACTTATGCTCTGATTTGAATTTATGAAGATTTCTACGTTTTATGTCTTCTTATAAAACTCATGCTTATTTCAAAGATAGTAATGAAAATTGATTATTTTTTCTCATTAAACTTGGTTTTACTGTGTCTCAAAATTCTATGATATATTTTTGGTCAAGTTGTTTCCATCAAAAAGTATTGATTTTAAAAACTAATAATCTAAAATCTGCCACACACAAACACACAAAAATGGCCCACAAAACATTTTCCTTTCCTTCTGAAGTTTTTACCATGCATTGTTATCATTAACCAGTCTTTCACTATTGAACTTAAATGGCCAATTGGGAGAAACAGTTCTGAAACTGGTCTGCCTCCACTGATTAGAACTAGAGTAGCAGGTGTAAGGGATAATATTCATTTAGCCTTCTAGCTTTCTGGGAAGACTCAGGGACCTTGCCAGTTCCAGGACCCTTCTTGTCCACAGCTTTGATGACACCCAGAGCAACTACCTGTCTCGTATGGTGACAGCGAAATGACTCAGGGGTGGAAGCTCTTGGTGCACATATGCTTGCCTGGAACCATGTCAACAAAGGCAGTATCACCAGATTTCAAATGTCTGGGTCCATCTTCCAGCTTATCAGACTGGCGATCAATCTTTTCTTTCAGCTTAGCAAACTTGAAGGCAATGTGAGCTGTGTGACAATCCAGTACAGGGGCATAGCCAGCACTGATCTGGCTGAGATGGTTCAGAATAATCACCTGAGCCGTGAAACCAGCTGCTTCCATTGGCAGGTCGTTTTTGCTGTCACCGGCAGTATTGACATGATGGACATCTTTGACAGACCAGTTTCTGATGTTGAAGCTCACATTGTCCCCAGGAAGAGCTTCACGCAAAGCTTCATGGTGCATTTCAACAGACTTTACTTCAATTGTAACACTGACTAGAATAAAGGTGAGCACCATGCCAGGTTTGAGAACACCAAGCCACTGCACACACAGGGACAGTGCCAAAATCACCAATTATGTAGACATTCTGGAGGGGCAGCCACAAAAGCTTGTTAGTTGGGTGAGTGGGTAGAAGGATACAGTCAAAGCTTTGAGCAGTGTGGTTCCACTGGCATTGCCATCTTTATGAGTGACCTTCCATCCTTTGAATCAAGGCATATTAGCACTTGTCTCCAGCCTGCTGTCACCATTCCAACCAGAAACTGGCACAAAAGCTACAATGCCAGGGTTGTAGTCGATTTTCTTGATGTAGGTGCTGACATTCTTCATAATTTCCTCCTATCTGTCCTGGCAGTAGGGTGAGTCAGTCAAATCCATTTTGTTAACACCAACAATTATTTGTTTCACACCCAGTGTGTAAGTCAAAAAGGCATAATTTTGCATCAGCCTTTTCTTGGAGATACCAGCTTCAAATTCACCAGCGCCACCTGCAACAATCAGGACAGCACAGTCAGCCTGAGATGTGCCTGTAATCATGTTTTTGATGAAGTCTCTGTGTCCAGGGACATCAATGATGGTCACATAACACTTGCTGGTCTCATATTTCCACAGGGAGATGTCAATGGTGATACCATGCTCATACTCGGCTTTCAGCTTGTCCAACACCCAGGCATACTTGAAGGAACCCTTCCCCATCTCAGCAGCCTCCTTCTCAAAATTTCAATGGTTCTTTTGTCAATGCCACCGCATTTGTAGATCAGATGGCTGGTGGTGCTGGATTTGCCAGACTCCACATGTCCAATGACGACGATATTAATGTGAATCTTTTTCACTACACCTGTGTTTTTGCAGCAAACCCATCATGAAAAAGGAAAAGAAATAATTCTTATGTCACGTATGATACAATTTGATGAATCAGAAGTCCTGCAATGAGATTACTATGAAGTGCCTTGTGATTTTATAAGCAACATTTTCATTAACAGTATTAAATTGGGTCCCATTGAATTATAGGTATTTAGTTTCTTTGGAGTTAAAGAATATACAATTGTGACTTAAATCTTTTATCGTTTTTCATTATTCTCCTCTTAATTTTAGTTCTCTTTATTGTTAGTTTTCCTTTATTCCTTAGTTGACTGTTTAGAAGTATTTTCTTAACCTAAATAATCTTAGCTCCAAAGATTTTGCACAAACTGTTCTAACTGTGAGTATAAAGTCTTCTATAAAATTAATTGGCAGATAACATGTTAAAAGATATACACGATAGAGCCGGGCGTGGTGGCGCATGTCTGTAATCCCAGCACTCGGGAGGCTGAGACAGGAGGATTGTTGTGAGTTCGAGACCAGCCTGAGCTATAAAGTGAGCTTAAGGCCAGCCTGCACTGCATAGTGAGACCCTGTCTCAAAAAAAAAAAAAAAAAAAAAAAAAAAAAAGATATACACGATAAATTTCAAGTGTCAAAGGTATTCTTATAAGAAATGAAGTTTTAAATCTGGATTAATTTTAGATGCAATACTTATTCAAATGTGTTAAAATTCTTATTTTTTAAAGTAATTAATTTTTTGGAAGTCAAAAATTTAAGAAAATATTACAGTTTAGAAATTTTATGGCTTAATAACTCAAAAGAAATTCAAAGTTACAATTAATTTTGTCCTCAAACTAGCTGAAACAGAGGGGAAGAAAATGTTTAAGAGGAAATGATCTGAAATTTGAAGTTCTGCTGCTAAAAGCTATGTAGACATTTGGCTTTGTTGCTGTATCTAAAAGCCAACAGAGTGGTTCATGAAACTGATTGCAAAACACATTTCAGAACTAATAAAACAAAATGACTATTGATGATGTGCACAGGGCAAAACCAATTGCATCTCAGAAAGCTTTATATTGCTCTATTTCTTCTTTAATGCCTTCTATTTATTTATGCTGATTTAAAGTTTGGGTAACGAGCCCAAAGATGCAAAGTGAGTTGGCATAAAGTGTCTTTGGACTTTACAATCGAAAATTTCAGGACGAATTTTGAGTGTGCTTGTGAACATCTTTCAAACTTCTGAGTCTTTTCTATGGAATTAAATTTATAGACATTTTGGGATATATATATATATCCCATATATATATATATATATGCTAGGCATATATATGATTATGCTAGGCATTAATCATTCATATATATATATATATAGTGAAGCACAGAATACACACATGTAAAGAGTATTTTCTTTCTTAGCTTTCCCCATCTGACTCCATTTGCTGTTTCTTGTGACATTTTGCAAGAAAAGGCTGGAAATTTCTTATCACACCTTTGCAGAATTCCAGCATAACTGCACATGATCATGACCACAGTATTTTATCTTTCATTATCCCCATGCTAGTTGACAAATGCTGCAGCAATGACAATGCTGCTCCTTCGAAATGAGAAATGTAATTAGCAGGTACACACAAAATACTTTAATGACAGGCCCCTTCTGAATACCTACAGCTGCTGGACACTGTAATAATGAAGCCCATCTGCCACTTAAACATTGATCAAATGTTTCACTGGGACCTGAAAAATATGCTTCACCTACCAGCACAGACCTGGCACCACCCTACAGCTAGGATCAGGAATAGTGTGTAATACCAACATCGGCTGCTTCGCCAAGCAGCATTTTGTTTTATTTAATTCCAGAGGCTTATTTGAATCCTCTTAATTTTCTTATGCTAGGCATTAATCATTCATGAAAATAATAATTACAAAACTCATCAAAAAGCTCAGAAAAATGAGGCTTCTTTTGATGGGCACTGCTTCTAAAAGAGGATAAAAAAAATCATTCCTGCTTAAATAAACTTCTAAATTAATATTCCAAAATCAGTGTGCCCTCAAGTTCTTCTTAATGAATAGACAGAATGGTAGGAAAAAGAGGCTATTATAAACCATTCTTTTTTATACAGTGTATGTATAAGAAAATAAAAATAAATGACTATTTAGAAATATGATAAAGTAGAACTCAAATAAAGAGAACAAAGTATATAACAAAATATAAAATTTGGAAAGTGTTCTAGAGATCATTTTGCCATAACAGACTTATTTCAGTATTTTAAAAATAATATTCTGAACAACCCAGAACTGTGGGTCATTTGTCCCACAATTCATACTCTTATTTTTCAGATGTATCTTCTTTTGTATAAATCTGATTTTTAGAAAAGATCTCCCTATATTTACCTGAAATGTACTTTGTTACAATTATTACCTTACAATCCAAAATTTTCACATGATTAGTCATAAATTAAATTCAGCATTTTTTATACTTTATTTTTTATGACTTTTTTGTATTGACTTACTGGCCCTCATTTGAATTTATGTACAGAAAAAAATAGTGAGTAATACTGAACTCAGATAGTAGACTAAAAGATAGGGATAGGTCATAAAGGCTCATCTTTGATAGAGCCTAGTTTATGTTACCTTATTAAGAAATTTAGAAAATTTGAAGCTCAACATTTTAATTAATTGCCTCCCATTTGTTCTGTTTACAAACCTCAATTCATTGAGTAATTGTTTTATTTCAAGTTTTATCAAATCAATTAAGAAAATGTAGAGGTAACACACTGCACTCAATCTTGTTTTCAGTTGATATGTTAATAAAATATGATAGTTTGGAAACTGAGTTTTATCACTTTCTTCTTTCTTTCTTTCTTTCTTTCTTTCTTTCTTTCTTTCTTTCTTTCTTTCTTTCTTTCTTTCTTTCTTTCTACCAAACTCAAGACCTTCTTGCCAGGTGGGTGTTTTTGCTTGCTGAGCTATTGCATATCCTGAGAACTGGGTTTTAGAAGATAGTTTGGGATTAATAATCATTTAAAGGACAAGACTACAGAACTGAATGAAAACTGAAAACAACTGAAAATTTTCAAATAATAAATATGTACTTGAATGTATGCATTTATTAGGAATAAAGAGAAAGTGATATGAAGCTAAAATTCAGTAGATTGATGACAGGATTTGAAACTGAGAAATAAAATGCCTCTAAACAAAGTTTGAATCTGGACATAAATTTATCTGCATTTCACTCATATTTTTGATTACATTGAATTGGATGAATAGAGAAACAAAATCTCTTGATGTGTTGTGAGATGCTTTCTTTCTCCATGCAGATACTGATATATTAATGCATGATTCATGACGTTATGGCACCAGTTACAGAAAGAGAAAAAAAATCTATTCACTAAGAAAATAAAGGTGGCATCAAGTTAACTTAGATTGTGCTTCTGATCCAACAATTAACTTATTTTACAAGTGGGAAATTTGTTAAGCTAATTTGCATGCCTTGCTTATCATCCTAAATTCATAACAATAACAGATTTACAGATTCACTAGCGTGGGAGGCCCTCAGAAGCCTCATGAAGTCTTATGAGTGTCAAGGGGTGACTAGGACAAAGCTGTGTACAAAGGGAGGTGGAAAAGTCCTTTTTTAACTCTATCCACTTTACTAGCACTGCTCACACAATATCTTTCCATGAATGCTGATCATACATAGTTATCCTAACACTGAGCCCTAGATGTCACTTATTCTCTGACTCATAAACAGCTATGCTGAACTGTCTCAACAATTATTTTATGATTGTGTGTTTCAAACATGCTCTAATTTTATCATTAGTAATATCTCCTTGATTCATAGATTTATTAACCTAGATACAGTATAGGTTTTTTTTCATTTATTTTTATTTTATTGAAATACAAATGTCAATCAGACAGTTTCAAAACACCATAACCATACAGAGTTGATGAAATAATACATTGCAAACTGTTTTCATAATGTCTTGGTATTGTACAAGGTGCATACATGATATTATATTTATAGGTTTTTATACAGCTGAATTATATCAAAGATTGAATAATTATTTACCTAGTGGATGACCATAGCACTAAAAGCCGACATAATATCCTGTCCAACCACCATTAGTGCAGATCTTGCCTCTCATAGAATTATGTAGAAGCACAGAGTTATCTATCCCAACTGTACTGTCTATACACACACATGATGATTTTTTCTTTCTACAACCCTTCCTTTGTCTACACCTGTTTAACCTAGATATCATAATTATTTTCTTTATTACTTTCTCTGTAAGCAATTAACCTCTTAAAGAATCAAAATCTATTGTCTTTAAAGTGTTCCTCATTGGACACTCATCTTTCAAACTCTTGTACTTAGCACAGAATTCAGTCAGTGACAGTTGTAGTACTGAGGTCCTTCTTTCCTTTCTTGCTTGTTTGCTTGCTTTGGGAGACTTAATGGGGACAAAAGCAAAGGTCTTGTTACTTAGCTGTAACCTAAGTAACATCTTGCTATGTCTTCAAGATGGCCACATTGGGCTCGAGTTTGAGATGGCCCTGCTTCAGTCTCCTAGAGTACGAGAATTCCAAGCATGCTTGACCATTCCAAGTGAGCTTCTTTTTCTTGTCAGCTGGAAGCTGTGCTGAGGTCTCATGTGCAGACTACAGTTCCTTGCCCCTTAAGATGTGCCAAAAATGACTAAGAGATCCTCTCTTACTAAGCACAATCATCTTAGGATAATCCCACATGGGTCTTCACATAAATATTTTCCCCTGTTATGTGTAAGAACAAATAACAAGTTCCATACTCTGGGGGAAGCAGGGTGTCACACATGGTTGCAAAGCCTGTAGGGCTGATCCCATCCCTTTCTTCAGAATGTCTGACAAAGTTAATGTACAGGCTGGGAAGTTGAGAGTAAGGGAAGGGAACCAGGGCAGTGAGGAGCCTACCCTAAATGTATTTCCTTGCTTTTATATTCTGTTAACATACTTTGTTACTTTTATACATATCTGTTAATTCTATCATCATCTAGTTCAGATTAACCAATATATTCCAACTCATAATCTCTCCACCAATCCAGGTGAACTTTTCATGTTGCCTGTTATTGTTTGCCATGTGACTGTCCTATCAAGACTTTAATTATAAGATGCCAAATCATAATCAATTTTTCTTTTATACATGATTATGCTTCTCATAATTCTCACTCTGTTGATTTAGCCATCATCTTTAATGACTTAGAATAATGATTTCTTTCTCCTGGCTGTATACTGCCATTCAGAGTTCTACATATTCTTCTATCATGGCTGTTCTGGGCCTGTTTCTTTCATTACTCAGTTACTTTGTGGGTCATGCCCAGCACTGCACTTTATACATTCTGCTTGAATTCTGAAGGGAATGTGTAGATTGATTCTTCTTACTGTTTCTCTATTTTCTCTCAATACAAATAATTTTAAATACATGATTCAGTTTAAAAATTTTAAATAGGGGCCAATGAGATAGCTGGTCTAAAGCACAGCTTATGCAAGCTTAGACAAGCACAGGAACCTCATTTCGATCCTGGCACCACACGCCAGCCCAGCCCCAAACCCAGGGTGGGGTGAGCCAGCCACACACACAAAAAATCATATAAAAGTTAAAAATCTCCTCACCCAACTAATAGATTTTTATTATCTATAGAATACTACTCATATCTTTAACTTCAAAATATATTCCTTTTAATCCTTTTCTATTCTGCTTTTTCAGATATATCTCTTGCTACTTCTTATACACAGAGAGTATAATATTGCATAATGGATTTCCTTTCTTCTGCAAGGGTATCGCATATTCTACATTTCCACACACTGTATTTGTAACATTATCTTCAGATACCCTTTGCCAGAAGCAACATTTCTTTCTTCTCTGAAATTTGATACTCTTAATACTCTTAAATAGCACTTCTTGACTTTCATTCTATTTTGTGTGTGTCTTTTATTTCTTTCCTTTCTTAACAAGATATGATATTCATGTAGTTTGTCATCATCTATGATTCCAAGTACTGCTATATAATAACAACTGGCTATCAATTGATTTAATTAATGGTACATTAATTAAATTCATGAATATATAATAATAATATAGGAACAAACTTATTAATTTATTAACATAGAAGTACATTCAGCATATGCAAAAGTATCAATAAATATTGCATAGCATTTGTTCTATGCCTCTATTCATATATATCTACACATGTTATGAATTTTTAGAAGACCAAAAGAAAGAGTCAAAGCCAAATCATAGTCAGTTCTTAACAGTTACTTCTTTAGTTTTCAGTGGAATAGACTTCCTAATTCAGTAAAATGACCCTTTTCCTATTTGCTCAAGCAAAACCTAAGTCAAGCAGATTTTCAAAATGCAACCACTATTACTAGCTATTCTGTGGGAAGACATTTAACTAATCTAGCATTTTATTATCCAATTTAGAATTTTAGTTCTCAGTGACAAAATATAATATTAAATTTTAGTTTTCAGTGGTTAATAATTTAAATTGTGTCTGAGGATGAATAAATAAAAACAAATGAACAAAATGTTCCATTACTGCCACAGAGCTGGGAGACGGAACTTCAAGCTGGTGTATCTTCAATAATGTAGCGCGTAGTGAAAAATCCACATACTGAAACTTTATGGCATTTACTGCCTTATAAACCTGTAAGTGCCCTCTTAAAGTTAGTATATTTTGACACTTTGCTACCTACAAATATGCTGAAATCCACAGGAGTTAAGCATGAAAAATTGAAAGCAGAATGCAGTTCCCTGAAATTGGATAATTGGAATCTGTGAAGTATCTCAAATATGGATATAACAAGGATGCTGCTCAGAAGATGTGAGTAATCAGAGTACATTTAAAAATTTTTAACTGACCCTTTGAAAGGCTGAAATATGGAATTTAATCTAATTTAATTTATATCTCTAAATGTGTACAGTTGACAGATTATCAATAATCTATCAACATTAAAGAAACAGGGCTGGCCAAATAGCTCAACAGATGAAAGCACCTGTTTAGGCAGAGCACAGCATCTGGGATTCTATTCCTGGCATGCCATGTGGGCCCTGCCCCTGGGGCACACTGAGTCCTTGATTGAGACTGGGCTTGGTGACCCATGCCTGTAATCCCAGTGTTCGGGAAGATGAAAGCAGGAAAATCACTGCAAGTCCAATCTATGAAGTGAGATCCTGTACCCCCTCTAGATCCTCTAGCCCCTATACTAAATAGATAAAAAGAAAGAAACAAACAAACAAAATTTAACAAAAGAGTTTTACATATTGTCCTCAAGGGAGAATATGCTTATCTAGCCAAAAAGTATTGGCATAAAAGATAAAGATGAAAGAAGAGCTTCATGATGGCAAAAGGAAGTTATAGCTGTGTGCGGTGCCACATACCTATTGTCACCGCACTGTGGGAGATGTAAGCAGGACAACCACGAGTTCAAGAACAATTGTAGCAACATAGTGAGGCTGTGTCACAAAAAATAATAGCACTTATATAAAGGGATACCTTGCCATGAATTTCATTGGTTTAATCACCAATATTACATATTAAATCAAAAGCAAAAAGGAAATTATCAATATATTTGGTATAATACATACATTTAAATTATAATACACAGTTTTACTAAAGTACAGCCAGAACAATTTAAACATCTCAAAAGTGAACTCTACAAGCTCAAGTCCCAAAATTCTACAAAGAAACTTAATTATAGAAAAGAAAATTGGGGCTGGGGAGAGAGCTCAGGAGAATAATTGCTTGCCTGGCAAGTGCAAGGGCCTGAGTTCAATCCCCAGCACTGCAAAACAAGAAAGTCATTTTAGATATGATTACATAACTGTATTATGCGGCATTAATGTAGAAACATTAACAATTCAATTCATATGTATATATATATATATATATATATATATATATATATATATATATATATGGATTTGATTTGTGTGCATATCAATTTCTATGAGCTTGGGATTGTCTGAGAAAGACTTATTTTTTAAAAAATAAAGGCTGAATTTTAATCTGAGTTTAACTATGTGTCTCTAGATAATTATGATCTCCAAATTCCTTCCAAGGAGGAAATTGTTTGCTCTTTAACAAAAGGATATATTTGGAAATATTGTTTTGAAATCTTACTACTTAATAAATCAACACAATTTCATCTAGAATGAAGAAATATTAAAATTCAGGAAACTGTGAAAAGTGGAGTGAAACCACACTTCAAATAGTTATTTACTAATTTGTTAAAATTTACAGATATTTTTGTACTATTTTCAAGTGCCTGTGAAGAAAGGAATTACATGAATATTGTAAATAAATGTCACTTCTTATCCATGGTTTGCTTTATGTTGCTAAGTATATTGAGACTAGAAGTTACGAGTATTTCTGTAAGAGACAGAAACTTTGCAGCTTATAAATTTTGTGTTTGATTGGGTTTAAGCAAAGGACTAACTAAAATATCATATCTTTGGAAAATTTTATCACTACAAAGCAACAAACACCGTACCTCCCATCACTGGTACCGCCTACCATTATTCTCTTTCCCTTTACAATAATACTTTTGTGGGAAAGAAATGACTGTTTTCAACCTGAATTCTCCTTGCAGCTCACTTCCTTCAGCCTCTATCAAAATGGTTCTGGTTTGATGAATCTAAGGTATGTTCCCAGTAGTTTAGTGTAGGGAGACCTGGGGACTACCTTCAACAGCAAAGTACATACTGTCTTCTCTCTATCTTTTTCAAACAATATCCCTTTTCATTCTGGTGTGCCCAGAATCATTTGAGGGTATCATATGAGTGTTGTTCTGTTCCTTATACACACTTTCATCAGTGCTCATTTCTTGATATTTAACCTCATCTATTTTTATTTTATTTCAAAATACTATTGCTAAGGTTTCCAGAATTCCCTTGAACTCAAGATCCTCTTGCCTTAGCCTTCTGAGCAGCTGAGATTGTAGACCTGCATTGCCATATTGAACCCAATGGGTTTAAATACTACTATTTAATAACCATTTCTCAGGTACCTGTCCATATGTCTCTTTTCTGAAACTTCATAACTGCTGAGCTGACACTGAATCATCCACATCTAAGAGACATTTACTCTCATATTTATTTTTACTTTAAAAGACATGTTATCTCTTCAAACTCTTATCATCAACATCACAAATGTAGGGGATGTGTTCAGTTTTATTGACCACATATGCTACAGTTTCTTTAACAGGAAACATTCAATAAATATCAGAATGGATTAATGTTGCTAAAATGTCATGTTAATTAAAAGCAGCTATGAGTATAGTGAAGTCAAATTATTCTACTTGAGACATTTATATTCTTTTTATCCTCATTATATCCTAAAATTTGGCATAAGCAAAAAGAACAGTGTTGCACTCTCTGGTTGAGAAACAGTTTTTTGTTTTGTGATTCTGCCTTATTTCACCTTTATCACATTATATCCAATGAATCCATTATACTACTAGATGTACTTTATATATTCCTATTATTTTGCCACAATGCAAATATGCACTGTAATCAACCAGTCTAGTGTTTGGATTTTTGTTCTATTAGAAATTTGTTCAGCCCTTGTGCATAAGCTATGGTATTTATCTTCTTTTAGTTAAAACTTTTATTGCAGTTATTAAACTGGTCTATTGTAAAGAGTATAGCAAATATGTTATTTTATAGTTATACATTATTTTATAGTGGATATGAAGAATGGGCTACATATACACAACAAGGATTGGATATGGTGGGAATAAACAACTTATCCTTTTCCAAACAAGCAGATGACTCTATAAGGTGATGGGGAACCAAATCTTCCTGTTTTAGTTCTTCAAAGTTTTGGCATAAATACATTTTGTAGTATTGCAAGATAAAAAAGTGTAATTCATATACTTCTTATAACTTCAATTTCCTCTAAAAAGTCTCTTTCTCTGTATTCCACAATTTAAATTTACACTCATAACAGATTCTATAACTGATCTCTACCTTTTCACTAACAGAAAAGCATATACCCCTAACATTTTATTAACTTATTTTTTAACAGATGTATTCTTTTCCACAAATATATTTGAAATTACAATATTTCTCTCAGAATTATTCTCTAGAACTTCCACAGATTCAGTGACTTTACTGCTTCCTACTTAATGTCAATAGTATCATCATTTTGGCATTTGGGCACTGGACTGGGAGTATTTAAAAATGTAGTCACAAAGTTTTTGGTCTAATTATACAATTCCTGAAACTGAGTCTATATTATAATAGGCTTCTTCAGTGATAGGTGTTTTAAATATTAAGAAGCAATGTTGTCTAACATCTCCTTGAATAACCTGAGCATGAATTCTCCTGAGTTAAGTTGAGCTAGTTCATGTTTCCTTTCAAAAAACATCTTTTTTTGGAGATACCCTGAAACAACATACTCTAGCAGCATCGAACCACTTGTAATCTGCTCCTTGTCAAAAACAGTTCTACATTTTTTTACTTACAGTCAACTTAGCGCGCTATTATGATTACAAGTGTTGCTGCTGACATTAAAGAGAACTGAGTTAAAATCACAGCAAACATTAATAACTACAAGTTCTTGAGAAAAGTAGTAGGCTTTTCTGAATTGCTCTTTTATCATTTTAAAGGGAACTGTAGAATATGATACTATAAATAAGGCTAAAGAGGTCAGCTACATCTGGCAAATAATAAACATACATGAATATGGGCAACATTAAAATGACATCTAGGAAGATTCCTCACTTCATTCTTTATGACCAAATTCTACTACATGAAATATTTTCTAATTAATTCCCTTCCAACTAAATAAGATATATGTGCTCTACAGTCTTCTGTAAATTTCATAACTAAATCATGCTCTTGTCAATTTATGAAATTACCTCATTCATTAATAAATTCAGTAATTCTAGGTGCTATAAAGCCTATTTCAAAGGAAATTCTTATAAAATGATGAAATAAAAAGTTAGAACATAAATAGCAAAAATATTGCCAGTTACTTTGTGAGAAAACTGTGAACTTCTACTCTTTCATCTTTAGTATAATCACAGCCTTATTTGGAAAGTAATTTGGAAACTAATAAGACAGAGTTCCTGATACTTTGCTCATGCTAGTGACTTATTTTGTGCCAGTGAGTTTGCTTTCCATTGAAGCAGAAAGCCTTAATCTCTTTTCTTTCTTTCTGCCTATAGTGCAGACCAAATGATGCTTCGGTAAGGCACCATCAAAAGAGCTCTGAAGAGCTCCATTTCAGGCCAAGGAACTGAACAGAAAAAGGATCCTAAAAAGCTGAAGATACTGAAGAGCTCTTGACCACTCCTGGACAATGTATGACCTTTCCAGAAGATGAGAAGGAAAAAAAAATATGTTTTCATTAAACCAATACACTTGAGACTCTGTTACACATAAATAAATACAAGCCAACCACATATGGTTAATTAATGGACCCTCCAAAGTGTATTTCAAATATTTAAGCTACTTTATAGCAAAACCCAATATCACAATTATATTATCACATGTATATAAAAACACACATACATAATCAAATTTATACTTAGACATGCAGTAGCTGAAATATTGCAAAACTTAGAAAACTATTGGTTTGCTCAAGTGTAGGTGTTTGTATTTTGATGAAATACAAAGTTTGATATATGGCAAGTGGAGTGCTTCGGCACAACAAAACTGTTCTCACTGTAAATGCTTTATTTCATATGCTATCTAACAAAATAATTCTTCAGTAATATTTACCTTTAGATTACTGTTTATTTTAAAAAGAATAAAATATAAAATAAAACATAGAAATGATACAGAATTTAAAAAGAGAAGGTGATAGCAATTCAACAATGATAATTATATTGCATATTGTTATCTTCAAAGCAGTTCAGATTGTCAGATATAAGCATGTTTAAAAATTAAGTATTGACTGTTCCTTTTAATAAACCCATTGAAATTAATGTTATTATTTTCTTAGTTATCTTGTTTGTGTGTCTATATCTATATCTACATATGTCTATGTCTGTCTATGCCTATGTCTTTGTCTGTGTCTATGTCATCTATGTCTATGTACATGTCTATGTCTATGTCTGTATATGTCTATGCCTATGTCCATGTCCATGTTTATGTCCATGTCTATGTCTATGTCTATGTCCGTGTCCATATGTCTGTCTATATTTATGCCTATGCCTATGTCCATGTCCATGTCCATGTCTATGTCTATGTATCTATCTATTCCCTTTCTTTTTTCTTTCCTTTCTCCTTTCTCTTCCTAGTTCTTTCCTTCTGAGCAATTGCTTTCCCTTTCACAGTATATATTGTAGCTTTTGGATTTTATTTACCCTTTCAAGTTCTTACACTAGGGTGCTACTGTGATCTTTATACAAGCAGGTTTGACTTATTTCACTTAAGAGTATGATCTACAGCTGCATCCATTTACCTTTAAAAGCTTCCAGTTTTCTTTTTCTTTTTCCTTTTTAGTACCAAGGGTCTAACTCAGAACCTTGTGCTTAGTTTATCTGTCTTTATAGCAGAGTAATATTTCCATTGTATCAAAATACAACATCTTTTTCATCCATTCCTCAGTTGACTGGCATCTGTGTTGTCTCCACATTTTAGCGATGACACGTTGTGCTGCTATAAACATGGATACACACATATGACTATAATATGTTTTCTTTTATTTATGGTTGTAGGAAGAGTGCCCTCTTCCTACAGTATTTAATTTACACTTAATTTTTTTCTATATATTTTAAGGAAGGGTGTACAGGGTGTTCAGTGTCTCATTACTAGATTAGACTCATAATGATCCTCTTGTTTACAGCCTCCCAAGAGCTGAGATTACAGGCATGCATCACAATGTCCAGTTTCAGTCGCCGTCTCAGTGCACACTGTGTGTACTAGCATGTGCACCTAATTTTAATTTGACTTTTTTTTGTGCTATCAGGGATTGAACTCAGAACCTTGCACCTGACAGGCAGGCTTTTATGATATTGAACTGTTTCCCTGGCTCTACACCTAATTTTAAATATTTCTAGGTAATCTGTAATGACTGAACCTTATGTGAAAAATTTAGTATGCATGTTTTTTTTTTTTTTTTCTGAGACAAACTTCTGTGATGTTTATTGGCTTCTCAAAGTCATGGAGAAGCAGCCCAACTTAAAGAGAGAGATTTTTAGCGTTATTTCTAGTTCTCAGTATTTTTTTCTCAAATATGAAATGACTAAGCAACATCAGGAGGACAAAGTATAACTGATGTACTTTTAGAACTTACTCTTTAATCTCCATCTTTGAGACTATTTATTTAAAATAAGAAAAAGGCAGAATAGTGACAAACATTCTGAAGCAAACTCTTAATTTATACACATATAACATAAAAACTTTGCTGATTCTGCTCTCATTTATCTAAATTTAGACAGCAGTAATGAAAGCTGCAATTTTCCTTGGGAAATTACAAATCTGAAGCAATAATTGTATCTGCACCTACTCTTTGCCTATTTTTGCAATGTTCAAAAATATTCATATGGCTAGAGAGCAGGTGTTCGTTATGGCGTGTGCTTCATGAATGCCTTCTTGTGAAAAACAGGAGCTCAGTAGCATATTAAACCTACACCAGGTGCATAGGGACAGAGCTCCTGTCCTGTGAATCTTTACCCTGCCAGGAAGAATTCAAACTTTTTGTGATTTTGGTAGGCTGAAAAAGCCATCATTTGTCGGGTTTCTTTGTAGAATATGAAATATAGCATAAACATATTGCCCTTACTTTAGGGTATGATTTGTCTCATTTTGTGAAATAGATTTCTATTTTTCTCAATCCTGGAAATAAATTTAATTGAAAACTAAAACCAGACCTTTATTGAACATATACTCAATAAATATATTGTCCTTACTTTAGGGTATGATTTGTTTCATTTTGTGAAATAGATTTCTATTTTTCTCAATCCTGGAAATAAATTTAATTGAAAACTAAAACCAGACATGGTGGGGTACACCTATAATCCCAGGACTAAGGAGAGTGAGACAAGAGGATCCGTACAAGTCCAAGCTGCATAGGGAGACCCTGTACTAAATAAATAAAGATGCTTTAAAAATTAAATGTTCTATCAATACCTGCATGAAAACCCAGAGATGAACATTGGAAAGCTAAACTCCAGAATCACACACACAACTGGATGATTGGTTCTAAAATGGATTATAGAAGGACAAAATAAGATGCAGAAAATACCTCAAACTGACATTGGAGGGAAAATATAAACTGGGCATTTTGAAATAACAGTTTCCTATTATTGAATATTAAATATATAAAGATGCTATTGTCACTATTTATTTTTCTTTTATACTGAGAATTTAATTTAGAACTTCAGACTGACTTACATCCTCAGCATCTGCTCCATTTCTTGAGACAGGATTGCACTAAGTTGTCCAGTCAGGCTTTAAACTTGTGTAGTCTTCCTGCTTAAGTGTGCCAGGCCATTGACATTACAAGACCATGCTACCCCAACAGCTTGGTCAAACTAATAACAATAAGTACAAACATGCATGTACCAGATAATATACTCGAGAACAAATACAGAGAATCAGATTCAAACCAATGGTGAAACTGAGAAAATCTAACTTACATAATAGAGCATAGAGCCCGTGAGGGGACTTAGTTTCATTTTAATGAAACCATCAAGTACCCCCTTCCTGTGTCAGTTTGCTCTGCATCCACCTTTGTGGCTTCATACTCACCGAGGGCTGAATCTTGTTGTCTGGCCAATGGAAGATCCTAGGAATGCAGGCTCTGTTTTTTATAGACACTAGAGAAGTAAAGAGCTTCTCTTACAAGAAGAAAAGAATGCTTTCCCCAAATATTCAGGAGAATTTCACAGAAGCAGAATGGGTCACAAGACTTCTGCCAATGAAACCCTACTACGGCAAATGGAGATTTCACCTTGTGTTGCCATGGATTCTGGGTTTTTCCTCAGTGGCGCGGAGGGCATGGCCATTTCCTTGAAGCACATGAGCAGGTGCTAAGGTACAGAGGAAGAATGGTTAGAGAAGTATGTGAGTAAAAGATGATTTGGCATGATCTGGGGGACAACACTGGTCAAAACAATATAGAAAATAAAGGAGACACAGTGTAAAAATAAATTCTCTGCATTCTATATTAAGTTTCAAAAAATAAAAATTATATGGACATGAAAAACTCTTATGAGGCTAAATCACCAGGCAAAAGAGCAACTTTTAAGTTCTGTAATTACCTTAGTCAAAATAGATTTTATAAAAATGACAAAAAAGGTTTTAAATCCATTAAAAATATTTGCCAAGTCTAAAACCATGGGAAAAATGAAAAAGTTGTTGACTGCATAATTCATGTTGCAGGGACCACTTTTGTCATTGCAGGTGGTGAGACCATAGGGATTCAGCAAGTCCATCACATGAGGAATGGTTGAAAAAGATGTGGTATTTCTATATAATGGAGTATTACTCAGCTATTAAGAATGATAAGTTTGAAGCATTTATACTGAAGTGGATGCCACTTGAACATATACTCATAAGTGAAATAAACCAGACACACATGTGTGAATATCGTATAGTCTCCCTAGTATAACAAGCGAAAAGCAGAAA
>PVKA01007298.1:0-18721 GCA_004027165.1 Ctenomys sociabilis
TCTACATAAATACATGCCCTATATATTTACAAAGAAAATATATATTCTTTTCAAAAAGGATAAAAACATTAATAAATATTAAGGCAATGCTGTTTCAATAGGGTTAAATATTTAACATTATAAAAATGTTATTCTTCCTATACTGCAATAAAAGAACAATAAGCAACAATCTCTTTTAAAACATTACACACATCTGAAAGCTAAACAGTATACCTCTGGCTGAAGAGGATAATAGAGACTGATAATGAAAATACTATCAAAATTATACAGCACACACCAAGCAAGATCAAAATGGTTAGTTATGGGCTAAACATATTTATCAGAAAATATGAATGAATAAAAAAAGCAAATTTATATTCATTAACGAATATTGTTTGGTTACTAGTTGAAATACAAGGTTATACATAATCACTAGGTTTCACTTTTATTTCACAATTACATTATCAATGTATTAATTTAGTCAAATTTTTACTTTTTTTTTTTCCTGTATTTTAGTATGTAGATCAGACTTGTAATGATCTACCTGTGTTCAGCCTCCCAAGAGCTGGGAGCACAGGTGCATGCCACCATGCCCAGTCTTAATTGCTGGCTCAGCAAGCTCCGGGTGGGACCAGCACAGTATGCTGGGGGTTGAACCCCAGCTGCTGCATTTGCCTAAGCAGGCACTTTAATCCACTGAGCTATTTGGCTGGTAAACAGAATAATGAATGAGACAAAGTCCCCAATAGGGGACAAACAAACATGTAAGGACAAGGAAGTCACAAAAGTTGAGACCTCACCCTGAATGAGGGAGAGCCCAACGAGGCCAGAAAAGTCACAACGAATATCCACCAAAGTCATACAAACAAGCAATGTTTAAGAACCACTAAGAAAGTCAAGGGAGTACAACTATGCTAAGGCAAAAAGTTAAGAGACAAAAGCAAAAAGGGCAGTAAAACAAAAGCCAAAGGTAAAATGGAAGCGATTCCAATTTACCAGTTAACAAAGCTGGCAAGAGAGAAGAAACCATCTAATCAGTCTCCAATTTGAGTATGTATGAAATAATTCTAAACTATATTAAAAAGTTAAATGAGAAACTGAAACTTGAAAGGAACCAATATCACTAGAATGGAAAAGGAGAACAACAGTAGGAGGAGAGAAGACTACATGAGAAGAGAACTTCTGGAATCCTGGCCAGTGCAATCTGAAGCTATAGAAGTTCCTTTCTTTTCTTTTGGCAGAACTGGGGATTGAACTCAGGCCCTTGTGCTTGCCAGGGAATTGCTTATTCCACTGAACCATCTCTCCGGCCCTTATTGGAAGATTTTACACAGAAATTATTCACACATTTAAATGGATACCTTACACTCAAATCCAGCACATCCCTTCAATGATACCATGGGAAGGAAACATTCCCAGCCAATAGCTTTGAGCTATTCTATTATACCTCCACTATCAATCACTAAAAAATTTTAAGATTTTTTGCATGGGTGACTGCAGTAACTTGTTACTTTCTTTTTGTCCATCAAGTTAAATGTGTGGGAAAAGGCAGTCTTTTTTGTCAAATTAAGTAAATATTTCATTTTAAAGAATCCCTATTTTGTATGATGTTTAACTGCTCCTTGAAAACTTGAGACAATGGGCTACTTGCATGCCCATCTGAAATAAAACTTTGTAACAGAGCTTTCTAAATCACAGAACTCACTCTGCCTATCAAGCATGATTTATTAAACCAGCCACTCACTTTAGATGGTGAGGCAGCACTCTCACCAAGAGTAAGCACAGTGGCCACAGCGTATCAGAGATATAAACTGAGCAGACCACCCACTTGGTGTGCTTGTATCTTCTAGCTATATACTCTTTTGCAAAAGTTGCCTTCAGAGACACTTTCTAGAGTTTTTGTTTTCTTTTGTCCTGTTTGCAACAGCAGAGAATCTGTACCCAACAAATGCGTGACCTCAAAGGCAGATCTAGAATGAGAAGAGGTTATACAGCACCCTAAACTGGGACCACTAGGAGATCATGAAAGCAGGAGGAATACCAGAATAATATGGTATCTAGGAAGGTAAGTGAAAAATACTTGTTGAATTTGTGAGAAGTGAACCTTTATAATTATGTAACTGCCCTCTATATACTTAAGAATGTTTCTAATAAAGTACTAATGTTTTAAAGCTTTTTTGTATGATAGCAACAAGGTAATACCATTCTTTTTTCTTTTCTGGTTATTACATGCTGTTACTTTATATATATATATATATATATATATATTAGAGAGAGAGAGTTCTTACATTCTACATGAGTTGTTCAAACTGAAAATGAGTTCATATTATTTTTGTCTTATGAAACAAGTATGTGCTTATATTTACCCAATATTTTCTTTCTTGCATCTGAAACTCAAAGATTATTTTTCTTTCTCTTAGGGCATTTTTTAAAAGTTTCCTTTGGCAACAAATTCAAAGGGAAATATGTCTAATACAGCAGGATTTAAATGGTAATTTGAGTAAGCAACTTTTGTTTTTTTCTCAGTACTTTGAATATATTTTTCTACTATTCTCTTGGTCACTGTTACTGATATTGAAAAAGCAAAAATTTTTTCTCTGCTCCTTAACATCCTATCTTATTTGCTAACAAACTATTTTACTATAACCCACTAAGTGGGATTTTTATGGTAATCCTGTACTTGAGGGCTTAAGTCACTGATTGAAGTCTATTCTCATCTAATATCTTGGGATTGTTTTCCTCTCTACTAGAAACGAGTTGGCTCCCTTATTCTTCATGTTATATAAACTTTTTTTTCATATTTTCTATCTGTTCATCATTCTGTACAATGTTTTTAAAGGTTTTTCTCAGTTCTACCTTGAATAATTCAGCTATACATTATCAATAGGAATTCCTATTTAATTTTAGTTAAAAAAAGTGAAAGAAATTAGAAGATATTTTTAAAGCTTGTAGATGCAAACATTTAGATTCACTGAACATTTTATTAAGAATATGATTACAAAGGCCAGGGAGTTAGCTCGGTGACATAGCACTTCCCTGGCTAGCACAAGGTCCTGAGTTGAATTCCCAGTACCAAAAAACAAAAAAGAATACGATGAGAATAAAGCTTGCCTCTTGTCATCTCTATAAATGAAGATAATAGAACAGTGCTAAATTTTTTTCTATCAGCATTTTTGCTGACCTTCAGATGATTTAAACCACTTAATTGCTTAACTAAATAAATGGCAAAAAGTCAAATCTTTCCTAGTCATTGATCTAGACTAATGAAACCATATTCCCCAGAAATATTTTATTAGCTCAGTTCCAACTATTTAACAAGTTTAAAAATACAACTGTTTCTCTGATGAGCTCTGTACTTAGAAAAGAAAAAGTTGTATTTCTCTCAAAGGTATTTAAGGCATAATTTCCAACATACTGATAAAAGTAAAAAAAAAAAATTACTTGGAAAACAGTAATAATAAAGGACAATTATGGGGATTCTTATGTGTATGGCAGTTAAAGAGTTCTTTTAATTATACTGAAATGAGTTTCCACAATGTTTCATTAAGGTCATGATTCTTAGTCACAATCACAGTGTATAAAATATATATCTATTCATTTTAGGTAGCTATAGATTAGTGAGCACAAGGCTTTGTACCTCATTATTAAGGTAATTAATTCTGGGTGGTTTCCTCATTGGTACATTACACTCTGCTAAAAGATAACCACTACTCAGAGTAAAGAATAAATAAAGGCTTGAGTTCTACACAAAGCAAAGTAGCACTGAAAAGTATGGCTAACAGACCATCACAACCAAATATTAGATGGCTCAAACAATGAAGACGTAGTGGCATCCTAAACGATTTAACAGAGGCTGAAGAGGTGATTAAGTTAATAATTACTACCAATTTTCTTTATGTAGAGGTTAGAATGACAAGCAATGTAAAAATTAAGCATATACATTCACCATCTTGTTTGTTTTTAAAATGCACAACACATCGAATGAGGTCACATCACAGTAGGTTTGCATCTTACTTCCACTCCTCTGGTGGGTGGGCGAGCTCATACTTCTCCCTCACACTGGAGACACCCATGTCCACATGAAGCCAGTGAACCTCCTCTGACCGCAGGTGACTGAGACGAAATCCATAGCAGGCCACGTGCTTTACTTTGTGACTGTCCACTATCTTCTGAATGATGCCCTAAAACATACCCCCACAGAAATGACTGTTATAAGCTGAAAAAAAAAAACCCCTGTTGTTAGTTAATTATCAGAAATCTTTGGTAAAAGTGTTTAAGTTAAATAAATGACTTAGTTTTACATAGAACTCTTTGTTTCTAAAATAGCACTTTTATGAGCAAGGAAATTTTTTTGAAAGAAAAAGAATGCACTTCCCAATTCCTTATCTATAAATAAGGCATATAACCTTAAAAATAATTTATGCAATTCAACTACTGCATAATCTCCAAACCTGTGAAAAGTATACCAGCAACCCTTTGGTCATCACTTTCTTAGGACTGAACCCAAGGGGAAAGTATATTTTCTGAACCAAGGAGCCTATATTTTGCAGTATAAGGTTGCAACATTAACATTTTTTTCAAAAATACTCAAAATGTATAATTAAGACCATGTTTCTTGTGATAATAAAAAATATGTGAAAACTTCTTTGAAACCATGCCTAATCCATGTTGTACCTGTTGTCTACACATCTGTATGTAATCTAAAGCAACCCCTCAGAAAATAACCCACATCCAATGCTTCTCCATGACTCAGAGAAAGAAGCCTTTGAATGAGGTCATCAGGAAAGGTGAGATTTCTCATAGGGCTACAGGAAGGAAAGCATTACAACTGTCTCCTGGCTGGTACCTGCCTTGATGTGGAAGATACCTCTGAAAGGGTAGATGCATGAAAAACTCACATGAAAGTGAGACAGAACCATCAGCTACCCTTTATGTGATGAGCACACAAAGATCAATCTACTGTGCTGTTTTTCAGATTAGTAAAAGAAACTTTAAAATGATCTGATATTACAAGGAAAATGCTTATGTCACTTTTTTTATAAATCACAAAATTAGCTATAAATAACTTACAAGACACATTTTAAAATGTTTCTATACATAATGTTATTACAGCCTGATGCTATTGTTAATACAGCAAATATATTCCCAGCTCTATTAAAAACAAAATTCATACTATGTACCATATAGTAAAACTACACAGTACAATGTGTGCACAGGCTGACATGTGTTGTGCTTTTCCTTATTATCTGCACATGACAGACCTGATTACAAACTGATTTTTTTTTGGTGGAACCAGGGATCAAACTAAGGCCCTTGCACTTGCCAGGCAATCGCTTATTCTACTGAGCCATCTCCCCAGCCCCAGATAGTATGCTTTTAATGGTGAGATATAAGTTTTCAATTATAAAAAGTTCTATACGTCAAATTTGTTATAGAACAGGAAGTTCAACAATTTCTTTCTTTCTTTTCTTTTTTTTTTTTTTTGGTGGAACCGGGCATTGAAGTCAGGCCCTTGTACTTGCGAGGGAAGTGCTTATTCCATTGAGCCCATCTCCCCGGCCGCCATACTGCATGGATGAGACAGTTCCATTTCTGAAGACACAACCCCAGTTACAACGTCAATCTAAATAGCAGTAGAGAGGTATGGTAGGACAGAAGGGACAGACATGTATCAGAGAGAGTAAGAAAAAAAGTTAACAGGCTGTAGGAGTCTAAGACAGGTTCATAAGGAACACAGACTTTCATTAAGACAGAAAAAAATGAGCATAGTGGTGTATACCTGTATCCTAAGCACTCTTGGCAAGTGAGGCAGAAGGATCACAAGTTCAAGTGCAGCCTGGGAAACTTAGCTACTTAGTGAGACCTTTTCTCTAAACTAAAACAATAAAAAAGGAGGCTGAAAGCACACACACACACACAGAGCTAAGATAACTGTACTAGTAATTTTTATTTTATTGAAAGAACAATTATTGCCTAATTGTTTGATCAATTTTGCATGCCTACATCTGGTAATTTGAATAATTACTTTGAAGATAACAATATGTAGTATAACAAACATTGTTAATTTCCTATCATACTGTTCTGAAACTCTTTTATCATTTTTATTGCTTTTATTCTCTTTTAAAAAATAAAACTGAATCCAGCAATAGGAGCCAGTTGGAGCTGAGATCAGACAGTGTTGTAATATGTGAATCTTTTGTGTGAGTGGTGCATCTTTCAATTCTTTTTTTTGTAGTACACATGTAGTTTTATTGTGACAAAGTAACTGTTCAATTTGAAAGCTGAAATTTGTGCACCACCTTTTCCTTTCCAATTAAAACAAAAAAGAATTAAAAAAGAAACCAATTAAATTACAAGAGAGAATGGCAATTCCAACTATGACCCTACAGGTGCTGCTGATCGTCCCAGAGAGGCAGGGCTGAATCACTAATAGGAGAGTATTTTATTTTAAAAGTGTCATCTTGAACTACAAGGACATCTGTGGATATCACAATTAAACATGACAAGAGAAACCATGTTGCAAACACCTGTTTAACACAGCAAAATATCTCAAAACGACCCTCTGTTGATCTTCTGTATCCCCACTTTTTTTTTTCTTTTAATTTTTTTTTTTGGTGGAACTGGGGATTAAACTCAGGCCCTTGCACTTGCCAGGGAAGTGCTTATTCAATTGAGCCATCTCCCCAGTCCCTGTAACCCCACTTTTTAAAGTTCTGTTTTGTTTTGTTTTTTAAAACAGAAAGCAGAGATGAACATGTTAATATACAGAGACACATTGTAATCTCTGGGCCCAATACACATTGAAAGGAGAAAAAAGATAGAATTCTGTAGCTACACAGAAGCCTAGAACCCTCAGCTTTTAGAAGAGGGAAGTAAGCTGAGTGTTCTTTTTTCCCACAAAACACAATGATGATTCCATACAATTTATGTTGCAACAGGAAGGGATAAAGATAAATTTAGAAGGGTGTAGAGATTCTTTTCCTACTGTATTTTGCTTAAGGTATCTCCCCACCAAATAAGTCAAGGACCATGGCCTGTAACAAGAGACCTCAAGGGGCTAACTTGAGGGTGGGAAGAAGTGCAACTTGCTCCTTGGGACTGAAGAAAAAAAATTTTTTTTAAAAAAAAAAGGGGGGTGGGTTGGAATCTACCAGCATTCAACTAGTTATCTTCATTCTCCTTTCCTTCATCCCCTTGTCATTGTCACTTGCTTTATGTACATCCCCATCCTCTTCTTCGTCAATGTCTTCCATCATCATCTCCTTCCCCTTCTTTGTCATACATACCAGCAACCAAGTTGTACCAAATAGATTTGGATAGATATCATCTTTATGAGGTCTCCTAACTCATCTGCACCTATATCAGAATGGTCAGTAAACTAGTTAGAGAAGTGCTTAAGTTCTTACGCCTTTTCCAATGGCTTTAGTCAAGGTGTGACGACTACTTTGTCAAATCCTTTCTTGATTTCCATTTGATTTCAGTGGACTTTGAAGGTGGATCTCATTCAGATGAAACTCTTTGGAGAGAACTTTATTTTCAAGGTAAAAAATTTCATCAGAATAAAATTCCATTCAGTAACCTGATTTTGTATCTTCAAATTCTGTCACTTTGACCATAGTCAAATAATGCACTGCCTCTTCATCTTCCTTCCCAAGAAGTACAGTCACTTGTAGATGGTTAAAAAATATTGTTAACCCAAAACTTGGGATTTTGGCATTCAATTCTGACCTCTCCTAAAAAAGTGGTTGGTGTAGTTTGTTACATTATTAATGTTCTACACTCAGTCTCTCCTCATTGACTTGTTCCTTAAGTGTTTCATATGTACTTTATCACTAAGCTCAATTGCTTCTTGCTATTGGGTGAGGCTGATGCATCCTCAGATTTGGGGGCTGGAAGCTGTCTGGACAGCTTATGGGGAGAGAGAAAAGTGAGTGAAGGCTGGCACTTGGGAGCCATGACATATATGAAGTCCCAGCAGCCCTAAGGTCTCTTGGGCCACAGAAAGTAGCTCAGAACACGTTAATGATTCTCTTCAAGGTGAAGCTTCTCCACACCAACACATACACATCTCTAAGCTTACAAGAGAAAGAAACTGCCACTATTTGGCGCTTTGCCAAAATGCCTTTGTCTTCCTCTTCCAGATTGGCAAGTTCAAAAGCCAGGTACATCAATGCCATCACCCCCGGTACAGAACAGGTCTGACATACATTTTCACTTGAGTCATTGCACACCAATACCAGTCACTCTTGGTGCAGTAGTGTCACATCAATCCTTTCAGTTCATAGTCACTACACAATAATTCCAGTCATCTTTGGGTAGACACAGATCTAACAAAGCAATGCTTTCAATTCACTGAAACCCATACCACACACTGTATATCAATACCATTTACCTAGCTTCAGCAGTGTACCACATCAACTCTTTCAGTTCACAGCATCTACTTATAATAGCTAATTTCTACTATGATTCAGGAGCAATCTTTCTCTTGTTAGGCCTGTGATCATCAAACTGTCCTCTGATCTCAGTTTATGTGGCCTGTATTTTCCTATGCCTGATGTCAAATATAAAGCCCTACAAGGTAAAAATCATTCCTTCTACTCAAATATGCTACCCATCACACCCTAGAGGAAATACTTTTCTAGATGCTATCCCTAATGACCCCAGAAAAAGAACCAAATATATGACTCTGGTTAACTCAACAAATATCTCTAAGAACTACTTAATACATTCATCAGACATTTAAATGCTTCTCCATACCAACACACTTTCACAGAACATGTTTCTAAGAACCAAATGTGTTGTCCATTCCAACACATTTTCACAGAACCACTGAAGTACATGTATGTTGTATCTCTGGAATACACACAGTTAGAAATATGACTGCTTCTAGGGAGGCAACAGGACATGAGTTTATAATATGCAACTAAACTTAACTTAAATTTAACTTCTCATCCTGGTTTTGCACCCTCATGACTACTAATCTTATGAAATACAAAGCCAAAGTTTGGCTACCCTGAAACCTTCCTCTGCCCACCTATCCCAGGCTTACAAATGTAATTTTCTGGGTTGAATTCACATTATATATATATATATGTATTTTTTTGGGGGGGGGGAGACTGGGGATTGAACTCATGTCCTTGCACTTGCCAGGGAAGCGCTTATTAAACTGAGTCGTCTCCTAGGCTCCACATAGTAGATATTTTGAAAAACAAATCTTTGTTTAATGTCTAAAATAATAGAAGTCAATGTGCATATTATTTTTTTCATGAACACAGCAATAAGTATACAGAATTATTTTACCACTGATGTACAGTTTGTCCCTTGTTTGTGGGGGTAAAAGGGAGGTACAAATGGAAACAATACTACTATGAACAACCTTTTAGGTGTTCTGTTTCAATGCAATACTTGTATGCATGTACATCTATGTATGAGTATTGCACAGAAATAGACATGGCATGCCTGTAATCCCAGCTCCTGGTAGGCTGTAAATAGGTGGATCACTATGAGTCCAATCTAGTATGAGACCCTGAACACCCTATAAACCCTTCCCTAAAATATGAAAGAAAGAGAGAAAGAAATAGACATAGCAGGTCACAAGCCACTGAGATGGAAACATTTTTTAGGGAGGAAACTGGCCACCAACAAAGCCACTAATTATACCTAACACAATATTTTACTCATTATCATCTCACATTAATAATGAGTAAAATCAATAGTAAAATGATGATGAAACCCCAAACCAAAAAGCATCCAGCATTTCACTATTGTAATTTACATTTCCCTGACTACTTGCTAGTGAGATGAGGCTGTAATTGTCTTTATGATTTTGCTAGGTTGTTTGTATGTTGGTTTACCACTCTTAGTAGTAAGTCATGAGACCCTTTCAACCTTCACTCTCTCCCAAACATTCGATCATTAACGAACATCAAAAGTGCCCACTACAGGTGCTAAATAGCAGCTGTATTGAACCTATCACCAAGACATAAATGATGGATGAAGCACAAATCCTACCAGTGAAGGGTCTGAGTCTCACAAGAGAAATGTGATAATGAATACATATAAATAACATTAATTGATCTGTAGGGAACACAGAAACAGGACACAAAAGAGGTGTTTGATATTTTTGACTATCTTTTCACACTTGATTTTCAAGAGGTGCTTAACTAAAACAACTATGTGAAGATACTTGTGCTAAGACTGCTCATGTCCTTATTTCATTCTAAGAACTGCAAAGTACACTTATTACTGATCTTTTACAGTGAGCAGCATTCATTTTTCTTGATGTGTTCCTTTGTCGGACACTCATCACATTAAAGAAATGAAAGGATCTCTATCCCTTTCTGATCATACCCTGCACTGCTAGGAACCTATCACCAAGACATAAATAATAAAATAAAATAGACCAATACAATAAAAAAGATCCAGAGCTTCAAATCTTGTTACTAAACATCTGCTATAAAAATTCATCTAAAAGTTCACCAAGACAAAGGCACTTTTGTCTCTCAAACACCTACAGTCATTTTATTAGTTCCCGCTTGCTGCTTTAACACATTCCCACTAACATGAAGCCATAGGGGGACATACATAACTTTCCCATTGGGCAACCTGGTACCACTGGTGATACAAACAGATTTATCACCATTTAAGGGACAGTCTTGCATGCACCACCAATGCTTTAAGTTGTCCATCTCTGCAGTGGATTAATGGTCAATTTAAGTAAGAACACCCAGCTAACTGAGTCAGTAGTGTTCTGGCAATACCCACCTGAAAACTGTTGCTAAATTATACAATAAAGGGAAAACTGGAGGAAAAGATTAAACACTTGATTTTCAAAGAGCTGCTCTTCAGCAATTTTTCTGCAAAGGACCTTTGGCTGCTGCCTTCCTTTAAGAGCTTCAATCCTCATCTACATCTTGTATTTGTCTCCAGGCTTCCAGTGTAGAACTCAGCCTGACAGCAGATTCTTCATCCTGCTAGCATAAACTTTCTAGCTCCTATCACTGGCCCTTGGGCCTTTCCAATACAGATCCTTGAAAATGACTTACAAAGGACATTGACACAAGCTCCAAACCCTTGACTAGATCCATCAGGTGTCCAATGTGCAGACTGATGTTTGGCGCCTTTCTATATGTGACTCTAGTAAGCACTAACACAGGCCCCATTATGAACATGCTAAAACAACACAAATATATTAAGATCTAGACAGCACAACCCTGAAATGTGAGTCAATAGGCTAAAATCATTGTGTCAAGAAGTATATGCCACTCTCTGGAGGCTACAGGCTTCCTTCTGAATTTTTAGGGGGCCACCTATACTCTAGTTCATATTTATCCTTGCTTCCACTTAAAAGCAATCACTACTGCTTCTGACCCTTCATCTGTGAGAACTTCCTTCTAACCACAGCACTTAAGATCTCCATAACTCAAGGCCATATATATATATGGCCTTTTTTAAAAAAATGTATTTAGTACAGGGTCTCACTATAGAGATCAGACTTGTGATGATCCTCCTGTTTTCAGCCTCTCAAGCACTGGGATTACAGGCTTGCCCCCAAGCCCAGTCTCAATCAATGTCTCAGCATGAGCCGGGGGTGGGGAAAACATGGCAAGCTGGGAACAAACCCTGGTCCTTGTCTCTGCCTAAGCAGGTGCTTTGGTCCACTGAGCTATCTGGCCAGCCCAGAGATCACACTTCTGCTGACACAAACATCCTGAGGATCTAATGACAAACAATTCCACTTCCTAGGTTTAGCCATTTCATACTCTCCTTTAACATAGGTTCTCCTATACTTTAAGGCTTTTCTTGCTTTCTGTCTCCATGGTGGGAAAGATTTTTAACTTTCAGACATGAAGTGCTTTCTGGTATCCAAAATCATCTGTATCCACAACAGTGAGTATTCAAGTTTTTAAAATATATTTTTCTTAGTGCCTATTAAATTAAAAAAAAAAACTGAGTTTCAATACTTTAATTTTAGGGAAGGGTCTAGAGGGTGTTCAAGGTCTCACTACTAGACTGGACTCCCAAGAGCTGGAATTACTGGAGTGTGCCAACGATACCACCTCAACTGAAATTTCAGCACACCCCAGGGGTGGGACTGGCACTACGGGCCTGGGGATTGAACCCTGGGCCCCTGGACCTGCTTGCAGGTGCTTTAATCCACTAAGCTATTTGGCCTGCCCCTTCAATGCAGTATTTTCATGTATGTATCATATCCATCACCTCATTATTCCCTTCATATATATACATATATATATTTTTTTATTTACATATATAACTTTTAAATGTATTTAGTACAGGGTCTCACTATAGAGATCAGACTTGTGTGTGTATATATATATATATACACACACAGACACACACACATATACATAATATGGGGAATAATTCTTTTTTTAATAAAGATTTATGTATTTCTTTGGAACAGGATCTCCCTATGCACCTCAGACTCACAGTGATCCTTCTGTCTCAACCTCCCCAGCACTGGGATTACAGGTGCATGCCACCATGCCCAGTTTCAGTGGCCAGCACAATATGTGGTACTGGGAATCAAACCTGGGTCCTTGCACTTGCCAGACAGGCACTTAGACCACTGAGCTATTTTCCAGGCTCACTCTCCTCTACTTTTATGTCATCTTGTTTCCCCCGAGATTCCACATACTAGGGAAAACATGATCTTTTTTTTTTTCTTTCAATCTTATTTTCATTTAACATGAACAATTCCAGTTCCATTTTTCTGCATATTAAATGTTGAATAATATGCCATTATGCGTACATACCATTGTCATTATTCATCCATAAACAGGCACCAAGCCTGGCTCTATATGTTGGCTATTGTGAACTGCAATGTAAGACATAAGAGCATGCAGGTATCTCTATAGTACTCTGACTTTCACTACTTTGGGTATATAACAAGGAATGAAGTAACTGCGTTATATTGTAGTTCTAACTTTTAGTTTTATGTGAACCTCTATGCCAGTTTTCACAGTGGCCATCCTGATTTTCATTCTCATCAGTAGTACTGAAAAGTCCCTCACCACACTATATCCTTGCCATTATTTGTTTTATATTTTTGATAACAACCATTCTCACTTATGTGAGCTGAAATTTTGATTTACATTTTTAACATGGCTACATGTGTTAAAACATTTTTTCATGTACCTAACTGTAAATTCATCTGCCCATTTACTGGCTGCCCCATTTGTCATGGTCTCTTTGTGTGTGCCTTCTCAGCTATTTTACACATCCTAGAAATTAATCCCTTCAACAGATTTTTCTCTCATTTGGTAGGCTGTCTCGACTGTTGGTTATTTGCTTTGTGGAATCTTTTTGATTTTCATAGCCCCATTGGCTGATTCTTACTATTATTTCTTATACTAGTGGAAGTCTTTGCACCTATGTGTTATGGCATGTGTCTAGATGTCTCTTCCTACCCACACTAGCACCCCACAAAACTTCCTGCAGTCATAGGTAGGGCTTTTTCACAGGTCACAGGAACTGAAATGTGTGATGCTAAAGGTGTATGATTACTAAACTGGTCCACTAGTGTTGTGATTACTAAATTGGCCCACTCACATAATTCTGAGTGTGCACAATGAGAAGGTCCATCTGGGTTTGACTGTTACCCACCCCTGAGGTTATACAGTCTGGTTATAACACAAAGGATACAAAGAGGACTAGTTGGGTCACTTGTAACTTGCTGCATTCTGCCTGCTATAATCCATTTCTCCTCTGCCATGCCTCACTGCCTTGGAACCAGCCATCTATGAAATGAAACCTTTACAAATGTGAGCTAAATAAACCTTTCCTCCTTTAACTTCCAGGCATCAGCAATGAGAAAGTAAGTAAGACACTAGACTTCAAGTGTTTCTTCTGTTTTTTTTTTTCCCAGCAGTTTCAAAGTTTCAGTATTTATATCAAGATCTGTATCCATTTTGAACTTATTACACAGTGAGAGAAAAAAATGGATCTAGTTTCAATTTTCTATGCACATGTACTTGCCCTTCCACTGTAGAACAACTTATATTTCTGACTCATAAGTAGTAAAAAGTCAGACAACTAAAGATGAATGATGTATACAATGAACTATTCAGAGGGGGTCCTTCAAGGAACTGACTACAGCTACCTCAGGGAAAATTGTCCAAAGGTTCTCTTCCCCTATGGAAACAATGCTGCACTCAGTGCCTCTGCCCACTGAAATCAGAAGATCAGTTCTAAAGTTGATCACAATACTACTTTCTATTGCTATTCTTCCTGTTATGAACCTGGTACTATTAACAATTAGTATTAGCTCAACTTCAAATACAGGACATGGTGCTGTGCCCTATCATCTAGATACTCCAGGAGGCTTATGAAGGAATACTACAAGTTTGAGGCCACACTGGGTAAATATTACCTCAAGCATACAGAAAGCAATAGTGCTATTTTGTTTATTAAGAGAAAAATGATACTTCTCTGATCTTGTGAGACAAGAAGCAAGGGTGAGAAGACAGAAGGCATGGAGAGGATAGCCAGATGAGACACCTGAGAGTGCCCCAGAAAAGTTGGGACAGAATCTGAGTACTTCAAATTGTAAGATATCTGGCTAGAGCTGAGGCAGAGATAGAACGAAGCTCAAGGGTGATTGTGTAATTTCCAGGGTCTTTTAATGTGACAGAAGTGTTTATTTTAGGCATCAGTATGTCTCTGCAATTCTACTAGTTCATAAATTCACTACAGCAAGACTAGTTACTAATTAGACAGAACTTAATATAAAGAAAAAAACTTTTAAAAAAAGAGTATTGTCTAAGAACTCAGTTGTGACACAATCTTCAGCAGCTTTCCATACTCCTCACTAGACTTGGCTCCTGAGCACAGAATAAGTTGCTCTAGGCCTTAGAAACATCAGTGAAGTTCCAGGAAGAAGGCAGAATAATAAGCAGCAGAGAAACAGGATCTCCAAGATGTGCTATCCAGACACTGGAATACAGTAGCATGAGGAATACGTGAGGAAGGGAAGTGGATCCCCAAATCCAGGGAGGATCTAAAGTAAGAGTTGAAGCTCATGGGAAGAGTGAAGGGGACTCACTGTGGAGAAGTAGCTTAACTCTGCAGGCACAGGGTAACTGCCAGCAAATCCAGGGGCCTCTATGGAGATTCAATAATGCAATGGAAATGTGTACCCAATGTGCTGCATGGTTTGTGAGTGGATTAGATCTGGCTAACCAGAGGATAAAGGTGATGTGCCAGGAGCCATTTTTTAAAATAATTTAATTTTTTTTGGCAGAACCAGGGATTGAACTCAGGCTCTTGTGCTTGCCAGGGAAGTGCTTACTCCACTGGGCCATCTCCCCGGGCCCTGCCAGGAGCCATTTTAGAGAGGGCAAACTGAGATCAGAACTCAGAATAACTGCTGGCTCCATCTTGCAGGTCCTAGCTAAGTTCAAGCCTGCAGAAGGTACACTGACTGCTGTATACTGAATGGATCTGGTTCTACCATCATAGCCAGAAACTCACCTGAACTTCAGGGGAAATACAGGTATAGGCTTCCTGAGATTAGCCACTACTGGTTCATAAAGTTACTGTTGGCTTATGGGATAAATCAACAGGGAACTGAACTCTGTATTCAGACAGTGTCTATAACCAACAGTAGAGACACATCTTGAAGTAGACATTTTTTTTTCTTTTTTTTTAATGTTGGACTTTTTTGTTTGATCTTATTCTTCCAAGTATAAATGAGGTCTCTCTTCCTTTATTTCATTTTTTCTTTCCCTCCCATCTTTTGTACCTGTTTCCCAGTTTGTGATCCTCATTTGTCCTTCAGCCTTACTGTAACTGCTTCCTCATTTTATTTCTCTATTTTTTTCGCCAAAGTCCTTTTAAATTTTCTCCCCTGAGGGAAAAATTGGCAAATTGAGGGCTTATTTACTGCATACAATTTTTTAGTTTGTTTCAGATTTTGTTATATAACCACAAATCTAGTTCATATGTTTAAAGGTGGCAAATTCATGGTTACCTCAGTTTGCCATTTTGTAGGCAGTATTTGATGCTACTGTTACTGCTGACTGTACCACTTTATCCAAAGTGACTTAACTATTCAAACCAGCTGTTCTTCCTGGTATACCAACAAGATTACCCAAGGCTCAGAAAAACTATTGTGGGCCAGTGCCAAAGAACAAGGGACTAGGCGAACCAGGCAGCAACTTCTCATTCCCAGTATACTGAAGATGGAGGATACTGAAACAGACTCAAAACCCAAAAACCAACTTTACCTGGAAGACACCTTTGAGTAATCATTTCCTCGGGGTTCTAAGTATTATCAATAAAAAGACATTTAACACTGACTTCCAGTTCGCGAAATGAAAACCTATGGGCAATGAGGCAGGACAATCTGAAAGCCACCCACCTGGCCTCTCTGAAGTGGTTAAAGCAAAGGAAATTAATACAATTATAGAACACAATCAAAACAAATAATTTCTCAGGTAATTACAGAAATGAAAAACATGTTTACAGTGGATACAGATTAAAAAAATAAATCAATGTGAGGACATAATCTCAAGACATAGAAGACAGGCTTATAGTTCGGAAGAGTGAAAAGAAAGATGTTAAAAATGGCAAGGGACCACAAGAAATCAATTCAGCAGCTGCTAAATGGGGCAAAGAACAAAAACACTGACTAGAGTCAATGAAAAAGCAAGAGATAGCACAAACAATATTAAAAACCTGCTCAAAATGTCATGGCAGAAAACTCTACTACTAGAGAAAAAGAATTTAATACACACACATATAGAAGTCCAGATAACAATAATTAAAAAATAAAAAAAGCAGCTAGATATATAACAATTAAGATTCTAAGAACTCAACACAAAAAAACCCCGAAATATTAAATACTGTTAAAGAGAAAAAAAGATCACCTATAAAGAAAAGCACATCAGAATCAGAGCTAATTCAATTCTCTACACAAATCATCAGGTCAACGAGAACTTGGAATGAAATATTTCAAGCCCTACAAACAAACAACATAAAACCCAGACTGATTTACCCGGCAAAGCTATCTTTCAAAACTGATGGAGAGGGCCGGTGAGATAGCTCAGCAGTCTTAAAGTGTCTGTTTCAGCAAACTTAGGCAACCACAGGGAACCATGGTTCCATCCTGGAAATGACATGCCGACCAGCCCCGCCCACAGGGCAGGCTGAGCTGGCAAAAAAAAGAAAAATAGAAAAACTGATGGAGAGGGCTGGAAAGACAGCTGTGTTCTAAGCGCCTGCCTGGTAAGAGCAAGGACCCAGGTTCAATTCCTGGTACTGTATGCTATCCCAGCAGGAGCACTATGTTGGCCACTGAAACCAAGACGTGGCGGTGGACTCATAATCCAAGTGCTGGGGAGGCTGAGACAGGAGGATCACTATGAGTTTGAGATGCATAGTAAGACCCTGTACCTCATTAATTTTAAAACAATTTTTAAAAAAACTGATGGAAAAATAAGATGCCTCCATAACAACACCTGAAGAAATTCATGAATACCAACCAGAACTCCAAAATGTTCAGAAGGACACATTTAGAAAGAGATAAGGAAGATCACAACTCCATGATCCCCAACAGAATGAATTCATTGGGCAAGGCAAACAATTAAGAGGGGGTGGGGCAATAACAGAAAAACAACAAAGATAAGTCAATACATGAGAATTTAAATCATCTTTAACAGTCTCAGCTCACTAACCAGAAGAAAAGACTGGTAGAATATATCAAGAAGCAAGATTCAACAACATGCTGCATATAAGGAATAGACTTATACAATGAGCATCATAGTGATCAGCTGTGCATGACAGTGACCAGCCCTTTTGTTTTTTTCAGAACCGGGGATTGAACTCAGGCCCTCATACTTGCCAGGCAAATGCTTATTCTACTGAGCCATCTTTCCGGTCCCAAGGAATAGACTTATTTGAAAAAGAAATTAAAGATTTAAAGTCAAAGGATAGAAAACAATATTCCACTCAACAGGAACCTGGAAAAAGTAGAGGTAGCTATTCTACTTGTACACAAAGTAGACTTCAAGCTAAGACTAATTAAGAGAGACAAAGGTTACTACATCCTTTTAAAGGGAACAATCCAAGAGGAAGACATGACAAATCAACAAACACCCATGCATCCAACTATATAAAAGAAATATTAACTGACAAGAAAATTAAAATAAGCACCAATACAATTATAATGGTGATCTTAATATGCCACTGTCACAGACAGATCAACTGCATGAAAAAAAAAAAAAAATCAACAATGAAATATTAGAACTGAACCAAACTTTCAAACAAGTGGATTTAGGTGATATCTGCAACATTCCACAACAAAACATAATACACATTGTTCTCAGCTGCATATAGGACATTCTCCAAAAGAGACCACATACTAGTTTATACAATATGCTTAAATAAATGCAAAGAAATTTAAATTATCCAATACATATTAATAAACCACAGTGCAATGAAATTGGAAATCAAGGTCAAAAGATACCAGAACTTCATGAAAACATGTAAAATAATAACACCCTCCTAAATAACCAGTGTGTCACAGATGAAATTAAAGAATTAGTTTCTACAACTGAACATTCAGATCCATACAATTAGGAATGAAAAAGGTGAAATCAGAATGGACCCTGCAAAAATCCAAATGATCATCTATATCTACCTTAAGAACCTGAATTCAGGGGCTGGGGAGATGGCTCAGAGGAATAAGCGCTTCCCTGGCAAGTGCAAGGGCCTGAGTTCA
>PVKA01007298.1:18821-78694 GCA_004027165.1 Ctenomys sociabilis
AAAAAAAAAAAAAAAAAAAAAAAAAAAAAAAAAAAAAAAAAAAAAAAAAAAAAAAAAAAAAAAAAAAAAAAAAAAAAAAAAAAAAAAAAAAAAAAAAAAAAAAAAAAAAAAAAAAAAAAAAAAAAAAAAAAAAAAAAAAAAAAAAAAAAAAAAAAAAAAAAAAAAAAAAAGAACCTGTATTCAAGACAGAAAATACAGAAGAAATGGACAGGTTCTTAAATATATATGATTTACCAAAGCTGAATCAAGAAGATGTAAAATTCTAAATAAACAAGTATCAATAAGTGAAACTGAAGACATAATTAAAAACTTACCAACAAGGCATATGTGCCTGCCTGACAAGTACAAGGTCCAGAGTTCAACTCCAGGTATAAAAAACATCAACAAAGGCCAAGACCTGACAGATTCACTGCTGAGTTCTACAAGAAATTTAGATGACCTAATAGCACCTAATTCCCAAACTCTTTAATGAATCTGAAGGAATATTCCCAAACTTGTTCATGGAAGCAAGCATTACCCTGATAACAAAATCAGAGAAGAATGCAACCAAAACTGAGAACTACAGGCCAATCTCCCTAATAAAAAGATACAAAAATCCTCAATAAAATACTGCAAAACAGAATGCAGCAAATAATCAAGAAGATTATACACCATGACCAAGAAGGATTCATGTTAGAGACACAGGGATGGTTTAACACACTGAAATCAATATATGTAATACACATATTAATAGAGCCAAGTATAAAAACCATATGATCATGTGAACAGATGGACAAAAAGCATCTGATAAAGTTCAGTACCCATTCATGATAAAACAGTAAACTTGAATAGAAAGTCTTTATCTCAATCTGATAAAAGCCATCTATGACAAACCAATAGCCAACATCATGCCAATTGGATAAAAGCTGAAAGCTTTCAACCTAAAATCAAGAATAAGACTAGGATGTCCACTGTCATCATCCTTATTCAATATAATTCTGAAAATTTTAGCCAGAATAATTAGACAAGAAATTAGAAGAATAAGGACTGAAAAGGTTAACTTATCATTTGTGGAAGACATGACACTTTACATAGAAGACTCCAAAAGCTCCACCAAAAGACTTCTAGATGTAATAAACAAATTCAATAGCATAGCTGGATACAAAGTCAACACTCAAAAATCAGTAATAGTTTTCATTTAAAAAACCAGCAAAACCAAAGCCAAACACAAAAAAGGCTGGGCATAGTGACGCATGCCTGTAACTCCAGTACTTACGAAGCTGAGGAAGGAGGATTGCTGTGAGTTCGAGACCAGCCTGGGCTACAAAGTGAGCTAAAGGTCAGCCTGCATAGTGAGACCGTGTGTGTGTGTGTGTGTGTGTGTGTGTGTGTGTGCGTGTGTGTGTGTACATGAACAAACTCAGTAAGAGAGAAATTAAGGAAACAATATCTTTCACAATATCATCCAAAAAGAAAAATGAAATATGTAAAAATCAATCTAATAAATAATGGTCAAGGGTCAGACAACAGACTAAACCACCTGCTTAAGGAAGGCACAGGGAAAAGGTTTTATCCCCTGCCTGCAGTGCCAGCCTCATCCCTGGCGTGCACTGAGATGGTGAAAGGAATGGTGGTACACGCCTGTAATCCCAGCACTTGGCAGGCTGAAAAAGAGGAAAATCACTATGAGTCTCATCTGTGTAGTGAGAACCTGTACACACTGTAGACCCTGCACTAAATACATTAAAAAAAATAAAAAATAAAAAAATAAAAGATGATGTTTCAGTTTTCATTTTAGCAAAAATGTATGTCTCCTAGACTACACGCAGATAGAGAGAGTGGAGAGAAACAGAATGTCAGAGTTTCACCTCACCACTTGAGAGACACGGCAAGAGACCCCTAGAGAAAAACGCACCCACCCCCTCCAGCCCTGGAACTCCCTGGAGACCCAGCCCCAAAGCCCGCACAGAGAGTGAGAACTTCTGAGACTCTCTGCCCCAATTCACTCCAGCCCGGCCTGATGAGTGTGTGGGAGAACTTCGGGTTTCCCCATGCACCACCAGCAAGAGCCCCAGAGAGCAAAACTTAGGCACCCATGTGAATGAGACTCTACTGCACTCCCTCAACCATTGCTCCCGCCGCCAAGCCCGCCAAGAGAGTGAGAATTTTTGTGACTCTTCCAGCCTCTGATCCAGCCTAGCACAGCCCAGTGAGTGTGTGGAAGAGCTTCAGTGCTCCCCAGTGCTCCTTGGGCCAGGGGCACAACACAGGGGAGCCACAGGCTCACAGTTGGGCCAGAAGGACTGAAGCGAAAAGAAGATGAACACAACAGTCCAGGACATAAACAAACTTAAAATAGCTGCACCCAAATCTCATTAGGTGCTAAGGTTGTAACTGCACCAAAGTTCTACAGGAAAGGTCAGAGGTCAGTGTTATATAAAATGACAAATACAAGGAGCAAAATGCAATCTCAACTCTCGAGCACACCTATGACAAGTGCAGAGGACACTAGCTCATCTGAAATGAATGAATTAACAGAGCTGGAAGCAAAGAAACAACAGCAGAAAAGTATAGAGGAAATCAGACCAGAATTAATGCCTGAAATAAAAAAAGAAATTTCTCAACACATAGCATCTGAAATAAAGAATCAAATGCAGAAACATCTGTGTAGTGAGAACCTATAACACTGGTATGGGGGAAACCCAATGACCACTCAGAACAAGTGCAAAGAACACTAGTTCAGCTGAAACGTATGAATTAACAGCGAGCATTACAAGCAAAGAAACAACAGCAGAAAGGTAAAAGGGAACTCAGAACAGAAATAATTTCTGAAATGAAAAAAACAAATTTTTGAAATCACAGCATCTAAAGTACAGAATCAAATATGGAAATATATGGAGGAAACCCAATTTGAAAAAACTCTGCAGTAAAAGAATAGCTACCTCTAAAAAAGATATTGATTAAAAAAATAGTGGACATTACAAATATGATGGGATTCCTTGAATGAGCAATATAGGAAAGAAATAGATGATGCAGAGTCAAAGAGATATACAAGAACTTACAATCTCTATCACGAGTCTACAAAATCATCTGAGTGAAAGCAAAGACAAGAGTTTCAGATCTTGAAGATGCTGGTGCAGCTAGTGAAAAGATGACAAAGCCTCTCTTAAAAACAACTGAGATGCAGGAAAAAATAATCCATCACCTGAAAGATTATGCCAAGATGAACACTGTGAGACTAATAGGCATCAATGAGAAAGGAGTCAATACAAATGATATAAAAAGAATATGGGCAGAAGTAATAGCAGAAAACTTCCCAAATATGAGGAAACAATCATTCAGGTAAACAAAGCATATAGAACACCAAATAACGTCAACCCAAGTAAAAATACACGGAGATAGACAAAAGTCAAGATCCCAGAAATCCAACACAAGAATACTGAAAGCTGCTAGAGAAAATAACCAGATCACATTAAAAGGAAAACCCATCAGAATTACAGCCAACTTCTCTGCAAAAAACATGTAGGCATGGAGAGCATGGAGCAGAGTACTTCAAGTCCTCTATGAAAAAAATTCCAGCCCAGAATACTATACCTTGCAAAACTCTCTTTCAAGTGTGATAGAGAAGTGAAATACTTCCATGACAAAGAACAACTAAAGAATTTCATGGTGACAAAGCCATCCCTACACAAGCTACTGAAAGATGTTCTAAGAGAGAGAGAGACCACAATGACCAGAACTCCATGAACAAGAACAGAAGGAACTCATTAAATAGGGCAAACAATTCAACATACGACAAAAAGGACTAAACAACAACAGGTAAATAACATGTGAATAAGTCAACACATTTCAATTATAGCCATCAATGTAAATGGACTCAATTGACCAATTAAGAGAAATAGACTGGCACAGTGGATTAGGAAACAAAACCCAACAATATGCTATATACAAGAAACACACTTAACTCAAAAAGACATTCATAGGCTTAAAGTCAAAGGATGGAAAACAACATTACATGCCTCAGCACCTTAGAAAAAAGCAGGGGTAGCAATTCTGTTCTCAGATAGTCTCAACTTCAAATCAAGAAGGATCAAACAAAATAAAGAAGGCCATTATATATTCGTTAGAGAAAAAAAATCAAGAGGAAGTGGTAACACTCATAAATGCACCAAACACAGGAACATCCAACTATATGAGGCACATCTTAATGCACATGAAAAATCTAATATCCAAGATGACAATCTTAACAGGAGACCTTAACACTCCCTTATCTCAAAAAGGTAGGTCAGCCAAACAAAAAATTAGCAAAGAAGTAGCAGAACTGAACCAGAGCGTGGAACAACTGGGCCTGGTGGATATATAGAGTGTGTGTCACCCAACCACAGCTGAATGCACATTTTTTTCAGCTCTACAGGGGTTATTTTCTAAAACAGACCACATATTAGTCCATAGGTCATTCTTCAGTATATGCAAGAAAACAAATTATCCCATGCATATTATCTGACCACAGTGCAATCCAAATGGAAATAAAATGACAAAACAAACTGGAAAAACCCACTAAATACATGGAAATTAAACAACACCCTACTCAGCAATCAATGGGTCACAGATGGAATTAAGCAAGAAATTCACCAATATCTACAATTCCATGAAAATTCAACCACAACTTATTGGAATTTATGGGATGTGATGAAAGCATTTAAGAGGGAAAATCATAGCTATGAACTCATACATTAGGAAAAGAGAAAGGGAACAAATAAGCACCCTAATGCTGCACCTCCAACATCTAGAAAAGAAAGAGCAAACAAATCCAGAGCCCAAAGACAGGAAGAAATCATAAAGATTAGAGCAGAAATTAATTCAATTGAGATGAAAAAAACAGTTCAAAGAATCAATGAATCAAAAAGCTAGCTCTTTGAAGGACTAAATAAAACAGATAAAACCCTAGCTAACCTCATCAAAAAAAAAAAAAAGAAAAAGAAAAAGAAAAAATTCAAATACAAGCAATAAGGAATGAAAAGGGTGAAAGCATCACAGGCCCAGTGAAATTCTGAAGATTATCAATAGCTACTTTGAGAATCTTTATGCTCACAGAACAGAGACACAGAAGAAATGGACAGATTCCTCAAAAGGTACAAATTACCAAAACTGAATCAAGAAGATAAAACAACTCTCGATAAACCAGTAACAGCCAACAAAATACGAAATGTAATAAAAAGCTTGCTGACAAAGAAAAGTCCAGGTCCTGATGGATTCACAGCTGAATTCTACAAGAAATTTATAAAGATACAATCCCTAAACTCCACAAACTCTTCAATGAAACTGAAAAGGAAGCAGTCCTCCCAAAATCATTCCTGGAGACAAGTATAATACTGATTCCAAAACGAGGGAAAGACACAACTAAAAAAGAGAATTGCAAGCCAATCTCCCTCATGAACATAGATAAAAAAAACCTTCAATAAAATCCTAGCAAATAAAATACAGCAAATCATCAAGAAGATCATACACCACGACCAGGTAAGATTCATCCCAGGGATGCAAGGATGGTTCAATATTTGAAAATCTGTAAGTGTAATACACTGTATTAACAGACTGAAATCTACAAACCACATGATCATCTCAACTGATGCAGGAAAAGCTTTTGACAAAGTCCAATACTCATTCATGCTCAAAGTCCTACAGAAAAGTAGAACAGAAGGCCTCTACTTCAATTTGATAAAAGCCATCTATGACAACTCCACGACTAATATAATTCTAAGTGGGTAAAAACTGAAATCTTTCACTGTTAGATCTGGTACAAGACAAGGTTGTCCTCTATCATCCCTCCTATTCAATATAGTTCTGGAATCATTAGCTACAGCCATTAGGCAAGAAGGAGAAGTAAAAGGATTAGGAACAGGTAAAGAAGTTAAATTATCACTATTTGCAGATGATGTGATACTTGACTTGGAAGATCCAAAAACTCCATGAAGAAGCTACTAGAATTGCTACACAAATTCAGTAGCATAGCAGAATATAAAGTCAGTACTCAAAAGTCAATAGCATTCCTCTACACAGAAAATAAACGCACTGAGAGGGAAACAATAGAAACAATACCTTTTACAACAGCACTGTGGAAAATGACATACCTTGGAATTCATTTAACCAAAGAAGTCAAACATCTTTTCACGGAAAATTACAACACCCTAAGAAAAGAAATCGTAGAGGATTTCAGAAAATGGGAAGACATTCCCTGCTCCTGGATAGGAAGAACCACATTGTGAAGATGGCCATACTCCCAAAATTGTTGTACAGATTTAATGCAATCCCTATCAAACTGCCACCAGCATACCTCCCAGATATAGAGAAATCATTCCTAAAATTTATTTGGAACCAGAAAAGACCGAGAATAGCAAAGGCAATCTTGGCCAACAAAGACATGGCAGGAGGCATCACAATTCCTGACTTGAAATTATACTACAAAGCTACTGTGATAAAATCAGCATGGTACTGGTAACAAAACAGACCTGAGAATCAATAGAATACATGACAAGATGCAGAGGCCTCTACGAACACACTCAGCCACTTGATCTTTGACAAAGGGGCCAAATACACTTACTAGAAGAAAGATAGCCTCTTTAACAAATGGTGCTTGAAAAACTGGCTTTCTACATGTCAAAAACAAAAACTTGACCCAAGTCTATCACCATGCACTAAGCTAAAGTCAAAATGGATTAAAGATCTAAACATTAAAACAGAAACAATCTCCTGGAAGAGAAAGTAGGAGGAACTCTTGAAGACATAGGGGTAGGCAAAGAGTTCATGAACAAACATGTATTTGCATGGGAAATGCTTGAAAGCATTAACAACTGGGAACAACTCTGAGAGTGGTTTTTTTTTTTTTTTTTGCATATCAAAAGAAAGTATCAACAAAGTGAAAAGTGAAAAGACAACCCACAAATTTTGAAAAAAGCTTAACTAATAAGCACTCAAAGATCTGATCTCTAAAATTTATAAAGAACTAAAATGCATTAGGACCCTCAAATTTAAAGACCCAATCAAGAAATGGGCATCTGAGATGAATACACACTTCTCAGACGACAAAATTAAAGAAGCAAATAAATACATGAAAAAATGTTCCACACTGTTAGCCATCTGTGAAATGCAAGTTAAAACAACACTGAGATACTATCTCACTCCAGAAAGAATGGCTATCATAAAGAAATCAACAACAAATGTTGGAGAGGATGTGGGGAAGACGGAACATTTCTCTACTTCTGGTGGGAACGTAGACTGATGCCACCATTGTGGAGATCAGTGTGGAGACTCCTCAAAAAACTAGGACTGGAAATCCCATTCAAGCCAGCTATCCCCCTACTGGGAATTTTCCCGGAGGAACTGAAAACATCGTATCATAAGTGATATATGTGTACCCATGTTTATAGCAGCACAATTTGTGATAGCCAAATTTTGGAAAAAAAACAAGATGCCCATCACATGAGGAATGGTTGAAAATATGGAGTATTTTTATACAATGGAGCATTACTCAGCTATAAAGAATGATAAACTTAAAACATTTATATTTAAGTGGATGGCACTCAAGTGAAATAAATCACACCCACATGTGCAAATATTGTATAGTCTCCCTAGTGTATGAAATCAAAAGAAGAAATACAAATAGAAAGGTGTAACAGCAACTAAAAGGAATTTAGACAGATAGGGTAAATTGAACTGCATATGTTACAGAGTAATAATCAGCTTCTCTTCTGGAGGGTTAACAACCTAAGTTTGCGGTTCAAAAACTGAAGAAATGTAAAGGCTGCAAGGTCAGCCAACATTTTGGCCCTAGCTGTTCAAAGTCAGTGAAGACTCAGGACATAGGAGAACCTGTACTGTAACATCAAGGAACTCAGCTGTGCCCCAAATTTTCTGATCAAGGAGATTATGGAGCCACAGAGGAACGTGATCGATGATGTATAGTGTGCCTAAGGAGAGTCATATGGAGAAAATCCTCTCTCTCAGGCTTTCAAAGAGAGCAAACTGGTCAAGCAATGGCCGTGACTCATCCACATGGCTGACACTGACACAAAGAATCTACGAAGTGAGGTACAGGGTTATAGCATAAACCCTGAGGGGACTTGACTAACCTCATCAGATACAAATGTTACATTTTTCATTATATAGGTCTTGCTTTATCTCGGTCTTAACCATCCAGCAGGAAAGTATAAAAACAAGGTATATAAAATAAAGCCATAATAATATGCTGATCTATAAATGGCTCTAGTCAACAACTTCTTCAGATAATCCACTACTATTGTGGACTGCTGGACTATGTTGTAGTGTTTCACTGAATTCAAGCACCTATAATAATTGAATGACAATAGAATACCCATCTGTGACAGGACTAAACAAAAAAAAAACGGGATCAAAGGAAACACCATTCTGTGTTTCCTTTGTACATTTAGGATAAATATGCAGTACTTTTACATAATGCTATGAGAAGATTTGCACTAATAGTGTTTGCACAGGATATCCTGTCTGTTTCTTGTATTCTGAATAACCACTAGGAAGATAACAACATAAAAAGTATTATTGAAACTGTACTATAATTCAGCTTTAAAAGATAGGTATACAGCTATATTCTCTTAATTCAGAGGCATCTGCTCTAATAGTGTTTGTAAATAGAATATCATGTGTGCATAACCACTACGAAGATAATGTAATGTATTAATTATTGAATCTGTTCCACTAACTTGATTTGAAACTGTCTCATTGCTGTTTGTTCTTCAATAAAATTATGGGAAAAAAAGAGAAACAGAATGTTAGCCAGCCAATGTGATAATGATACCTGAGAGACAGAGGGAGGCACAAAACTATAGTATTAGAGGTCCTATGACAGGGGTGATGATATAAAGATTAACTGGATATAGGTTAAAGCAAGGAGAGCGAAAGGTGGCTCCAAGGGACTCAAAAGTGGGCATGAAACTGGATAGCTTTCATGGAATAAGGAGCAAAGAAAGGGAAGGAAAAGAAAGTGTATTACATTTTTAAATACTGTCATGTGAATAAAGAAAGCCAAGTATGAAATGGCTGTCTAGGAGAGCAAGGCTGGACAGTACAGGCATCCTTCAGAGACTATGCAGGCTCAATTCAACTCATTAATGTCACAATAAAAATAGCAAAATAAAGCAAGTCATGTATTTTTTGCCATCCAAGTACATGTGAAAGTTACATTTATATACATTTATACATACTGTCTGTGAAATTACATTCTATAGACTATATGGTAACATGTCTCAAAAACCAATGCTCAATTCTTACACTCTGGGAAGCTGAGGCAGGAGGATTAGAACTCAAATCTTATCAGGGTAAATTAGCAAGACTGTCTCAAAAAAAAAAAATTATATATATATAGTGTAGGGTCTTATAGGGTCTCACTACACAGACCACAGACTTCTTGTAGTGATTCTGTTTTCAGCTTTCCAAGCACTGGGATTACAGGCGCATGCCACCACGCCCAGTCTCAATTGAAGTCTCAGTGCACCCCTGGAAGGTGGGGCCGGCATGGCTGGTGGGAGATAGAACCTCTGCCCCCTGTGTCTGCCTAAGCAGGCACTTTAACCCATTGAGCCATCTGGCTGGCCCTCAAAAATAAATTTTTTAAATGGCTGAAAATATAGCTCAGTGCAAAGGTTCTTGGTTCAATTCTCCAGTGCCAAAAAAAAAGATGCATACAATGTACACTGTATATACATTCTAATAACAATGAGTAATCAGGGAGTCCTAATTTTTTTGCTCATGGAGGTCTTACCTAGTAGGGGAAGACTACTGATTTCTCACAGGTGTGGTTACTGAAGTCTGGATAAGCTGTGGAAATTTCTTAAAATAAAGGCAATCATTAAGTTTACCACAGTTCACTCTTCCTTTCACAAAAGACTTCGCTGCAACACGTGATGCTGTTTGGAAGTACTTTACCCAAAGAACATCTTCCAAATTTGAATAAATTGACAAAATCTGCCACTGCTCTGTTAAGCTTATGTTATTCTAAATCCTTTATCACTTCAATAATGTGTACATTATCTTCACCAGTAGATCCTCTTTGAAGGAACCACTTTCCTTGTTCATGTATAAGGAGCTCCTCACTTATTAGTTTTATCAAGAGATTATAGCTATTTAGGCAGATCTTAGTATCCATTTCTAATTCCAGTTCTTTTGTAAGTTCCAACACAACTACAGTTATTCCTCTATTGAAATTCTGAAACCCTTTAGTCATTCATGAGAGCTGGAATGAACTTGTTCTAATCTCCTATTAATGATATTCAGACCTCTTCCTTTCTGAATCACACATTCTTTTTGTGTGTGAATCATAAATTCTTAGTGGCATCTAGAATAGTAGATTTTTTCCACAAAAATTTCCATTTACTTAGCCCAAATCCATTAGAGGAATAACCTTTTATGGCAGCTGCTGTTTTATAAAATAAAATGCATTTCTTAACTAATTAGACTTGAAATTCAAAATGACTCTTTGGTCTCTGGGCTGCATAATGGGTAGGTATCATGTTGGCAAGCATTAAAGTATTTTGTTTTACATCTCCACTGGAACTCTTGGGTGACTAAATCCATTATAATAAGCAGTATAATCTGAAAGGAATCTGTTTTTTTTTTTTTTTTAAAGCAGCAGATCTCAAGAATGGCCTTAAAAATGTAAACCGTGTTGCAAACAGATGTATTATTATCCAGGTTTTACTGTTCCATTTAAAGAACACAAGCAAAATAGATTTAAGAATAATCCTTAAGGGCTTTAGAATATTTAAAATAGTAAATGAGTAATGTTACCAACCTCATTTCATTAAGTAGCCCTAATAAGACAGTGTATGCTTTTAAGGTTTGAAGTCAAGCACTGACTTCTCTCTAGTTATGAAACTCCTGAAGCGTATTTTTTTTTTTTCCATCAGAAGGCTGGTCCATCCACACTGAAAATCTGTTCACTAGTATAGCCATTTTCAAATGTTACCTTAACCAAATCTAGAAAGCTTGCCACTTCACGTTGCATTTTTGTTTTGTGGAGATAGATGCTTTCCTTAAACCTCATGAATTAATCTTTGCTAGGATTAGTCTTTTCCTCTATGGCTTCATCTCTCTCAGCTTTCATAAAATTAAAGAGCTATTAGAAGATAACTAAATTAGAACTGAAGTGAAGGCCTTGCTCTGGATTGGAATTTGGTTTACAGGAATGTTCATCTGATCATCAATCCTGGCCACTGAAACTTTATATCAGTTTAAGGCTGTTTACCTGTTTGTTATTCATGTGTTTATTGGAGCAACAGTATTTTTTTCCTTCCATAACTTCTTTTACATTCACAACTTGGCTTTTGACATAAGAGACCTATCTCTCAATCTCAAGCTTTTGACAAGCCTTCCTCATGAAGTTTCATCATTTCTAGCTTTTGATTTAAAATGAGACCATGCTTCCTTTAATTTGAACACTTAAAAAGAGATCGCAATAGGACTGAAAACTTGCACAGCTTCAATGCTTTCATCTCAGGCATTAGGGAAACTGGAGAAAAAGTAGGAAGTGGCGAATTGGCAAAGCAGTCATAACACAAATATAATTTATTAAGTCTGTAGTCTTACAAGGATGCAGTTCATTGAGTCCCTATATAATTACAATAATAGTATCAAAGACCACTGATCATATTGATCACAGTTCACCATAACATATATGATTTTAGAAGTCCTGTTAAGGTGTCTTAAAATTGTCTTATTGATATTTGTCCTTCAATAAAATAAAAAATTAATTTAAAAAAGTTAAAAAAAATAGAAGTCTGAAATGTGAGAATTAGAAATCTAACCATACACAACATTGTGACAGGATAGTCCTGTGACATTTTTTTTTATCTCTTTTTTTATTACCCCTTTAAAAACAAAACAAAACAAAAAAACACTTGAGATACAGTCTGTCCACTAATTGGTATGTCATGAAAAGCAGTATGTATTTAGAAGACCAGAATGACAGGCATTCCAAGCATGGCCCTAGTATTGCTAGTACACATTGCTACCTTTGGTGCTGTCACTCAGTTCACAGGTATCAGCATATATAGTTAGGGTGTAAATCAAACCAAGCAACTGCTAGTTTCAACAACCTGCTGATAGTTCTCAGGATCATTGCCTTGCCCATCTTGTATGTATAAATGTATGGCTTTGCCCTTGTCACATTTCTTAGCTTTTCTCCTTGCCCTCTTTTTGTTATAAATTACTATGTAAAAATATGTAACTGCTTATTCATATTTTTAAATTTTTTAAAAATTCTTTTTCCATATTTGGTAAAGACTTAAAGTTTAACATATCAATACTTGACGTAAAATACATGATCCATCTTATGCCTAACATGTTTGATATTCAGACACATAGTGAGGTTAAACCCACCTGCATATATTGTAGGGCAATAATAAGCTTCTATTCTGGAAGGTTAACAATCTAAATTTGCAGACCAAAAATTAGAGAAAAAGAAGGGCTCCAAGGACAGCCAACATTTTGGCCCTAGCTGTTCAAGGTCAGTGAAGATTCAGGACATACGAGAACCTGTACTGTAACATCATGTAACTCACTTGTGTCCCAAATTTTCTTTTTTTTTTTTTTTTTGGTGGAACCGGGGATTGAACTCAGGCCCTTGCACTTGCCAGGGAAGCCCTTATTCCACTGAGCCATTTCCCCAGCTCCTCCCCAAATTTTCTGATCAAGGAGATTATGGAGCCACAGAGGAATGATGTGATTGATGATGTAGTGTGTGTCTAAAGAGAGTCACATGGAGAGAAAACATCCTTTCAGGCTTTCACAGAGAGCAAATCGGTCAAGCAATGGCCATGACTCATGATTCAGTCATTGCCAATCCTGTGGACTACTGGACTATATTGGAATATTTTACTGAATTCATGCACCTACAATATTGGGATGGCAATGGAATACCTATCTCTGACAAAACTGAAGAAAAAAATGGTGATATAAATGAACGTGTTTTGTATCTGCATATACAAAATAGTGAGGATAGATATAGAGATAGTTTCTCTTAATTCAATAAGAAGATTTGTGCTAGTAGTGTTTGGATACGATATTATGTCTACATCCTGGGCTATGAATGACTACTACAAAAACAACAATATGCAGTGTATTAATTGTTGTAACTCTCCTACCAATCTGTTTTGAAGCTGTCTCATTGCAATTTTTTTTTTCAATAAAATAAAAAAATAAGTAATGAAGCAAAAAAATAAAAGAAGAAATGTGAGAATTAGTAAAATATGGCAGAAACATGAAGTGAACAGGTACTATGAAAAAATGTCAACAAGATATGTTCAGGGCTTGGGGAGATAGCTCAGTAGAATAATTGCTTGCCTGGCAAACACAGGGTCAAGAGTTCAATCCCTGGTACCACAATAAAAGAAGACATGTGCAGCACAAAATTGACCCAAACTTTAATTTTCTAAAAAAAGTATCTGGGGGGCAGAGAGATAGCTCAGTAGAATAAGCACTTGCCTGGCAAGCACAAGGGTCTGAGGTCAATCCTTGCTTCCCCCCAAAAATAAAAAAATTTAAAAAGTATCTGTTAAATGCAATACAGCAAGGGACAATACTGTGGCAAGCAATGAAGCTGTAAATCTAGGAGGAGACCAATCAGTCAGAGTATAGGCATGGAACTGGCAGAACAATGGGCTAAATCTCAGTTGTAGCTTTAAGTGACAACAACAAAGTAAAAGAAATACAGGGAGACCTTACTGGGCAATGGTGTGATGATGACCCTCAGCTTTAAGCACCATTCCAAGTGGTAGAAGACCTTCTAGGCTCTTGTTTTCCATGCTCCACTGTATCGTATTCTCCAAAGACAGCTTAGTGTATTATCTTTCTACACACTATTTCTTTGGAGTTACCTCCATTCGTTTTCTTGAATCATAATCTATCTGGTATCAGGTTCTGAAATAGATATTACTTTTCCTGAGACTACTGAGGATGCTATTCTGATTATTTTCTTGCCACTGAAAGGTCATTCTTATGAAAGGTCTGGGTAAATGGCATACCATTCTCTGGGAATTGGGTGGAATGTGGAATTTTCTCTAAGTCATTATTTGTATCATTACAATGTTTCTGGATGAACTATCTTAACATTTTACAGCCTGCGTTAATCTTGGTTCTTTTGGATTGATCCCACACATACCTCCAGAGAAGCTTAGAAAATGGTACTGACATTTGGCTAAAACTCTGACCAAGATATGTGATGTTTACAACAACGTAATAGTCTGGCAGCACTATTTAGTAATCATTATTCATGATTTACATATGGTTTTGATAGTGCTTGGGTAATTGCACAGGTGAGGCTGCAACTATCTTACAGACACAACACAAGGCAGAGAAGCTTCCTCATAATGAGGCGCTGCACATGAAGTCAATGATGGTCTTCAATCTGAAGAAAAAGCATGTCCAAGACTCAGAAGTTTGCATATGGTATCAACAGATCCATCAAATGATACTGCAGCTATATTTGATTCTTTGCCCATAAACTGTGGAATTCTGTGAACTTTTTCAGCAACCAAACAGTCAAACTAATTAAATAGCACATATACACAAAGAGTAAAATTTATTGAGACAGAAAAGAAAACCTCTATAAGGAAATATAGTAATTCAGATGCTTTCCTGGCAAAAAGCAAATCTTAATCTCTTCAAAAGGTTTTGGTTCTTCTGATGCAAGCAATCTTTCAGCTACTTTCTATGGAGCACAACTGTATAGTAAAAATATCAGGTAAGCCACATAAGTAATATCATGATATATAGTTATATTAAAGAGTAAAAATAAATAAATTCAATTTTTAATGTTTATCCAATTGTGTATCAAAAGTATTAACTTGTAATCACATGACACTATTAATGTAATGTTTTACATTTTTTCAACACTATACTAAGTTTCTGAAATCTGGCCATGCAATTCACAGTAAACATACTCAAGTGTTCAAAAACCATAATTCCAAAACATGGGACAGTACTGCTGTAACTGATCTAATTATTCAGTAACTTTGGACAGCAATAAGCCATACTGTTTCAGAAAGTGGTTGGTATGGCTTCTCTTTGCTACTATTAAATGCTTTTCCCTGCTGAGACAACATGTTTATATTCTTAACACATTTCCCTTCTTGTTGTGGAATCATCAAGTACTCAAATGCTTTGTTTCGTCTACTTTATTCTTTCCTAATGATATATCAGTCTCTCTATTCATAAAATTCCTTTGTCTGATAGCATTTGGAAGAAGTGTCATGGATATGTTTGTTCTTCAATTCTATTTTGTTCAGATACACAGATCGACCCACTAATTTAAAACAAACTTTGTTTTTGAGTATTACCAATTAAAATATTTAATGAAAGTGAATAATGAATAATATTCAATCTTCCATCAGAGTGATCCAGCATCTTTCAGATTTGATGCTACCTTAGTAAAGAATTATGGTAAATTCATTGCCAATTGTGACTTTTCTCCCTCAAGCTGAAAATCAACTGATAGTGGTAATTAAATTTCAACATATATCAGATGCTTTGAAATCAAACAATTTGCTTTTTTGGTTAGAGATTTGGTCATGATTTCACAAGTTGGATATATATGTTCATATAACCCGGGCATTTGTATCTGATGTAAGTTTTTAATATCAGTTAAAGACAAGCCTGTTTCCAGTAACCACTGGGTCTCTCCAGGGCAGTAAGCCATCCAACTGCACAAAATAAGAGATTAAAATCATCGCAAAAGTGTTCCACAATCTTTGCAGCATAAATTTCTGATAAAATAATTCTTAAACATCTGTTCAGTATTTTGCCAAATGAATATCTTTAAGAGATTTCCTTCCTATATGAACACTCAAAAGTTTATTAAGGCTGATGTAACAGTATGGAGTTTCCTGATTCAATAAATCTGAAATTTACAAACTAGAACATTCCCTTAGTGCCTTCCCATAAAGTTATAGCTACAAGGTTTCTTCCAATATAAATTACCTAACATTATAGCAAGATCAGGGGGCTAGGGGTTTGGCTCAGCAGTACAATGCTTGCTTAACAAGCTATAAGCCCTGGTTTTGGTCCTTGGCAATAAAAAAAAAAAAAAATAAACCTCCCCTAAAAAAATAAAAATAAAAATAAAATAAATAAAGTAAACCTCCGCTAGGAATATCAGGCTAATATTACAGGAGACACTTGTGAAAAGGGCTTTCTACTAAGTAACTGTGTTTGTGAGATTGTATATAAAACACAAAACTAGGAAGAAAAAAAAAAGTGTCATAAAAAGTGTATTTTAAAAGACTATAGTTCAATTTGTACGAGTAGGTATTAAGATATAGTTTCCCACCCTGAACCATTCCCTTTTAATAATTCATCTGACAAGTCTACGAATACTGCACTGGTACAAAGGTAACAGAAAATTATATACGATTCATATGAAAGATTTTAGCCTTGAGTCTAAATTCTACCAATCTCTTTATTTTGCTTAAAATAATAAAAGCATTTAAGGTAAGAGCAGCAAGTTCACTAGTTTCATTATTACAAAAAGAAAGGAAAAATATGACATTAATTAACTTGTTCACCACTGGTCACCTCTGCTCCCTTACAGATGAATACAGACTAGTGGTGGGAAGAGTCAAAAGGAAGTATCTGCCAGCACTTGATCAAAGTAAATGTTTCCTGAAAATTTATATACTATGCTCAGCTTTTGGAAATGACTACTACCTGTTCACACCTCAGTTTTAAAAATAGACCCTCAGCTATGCTGCCTGTTCTTTCACCCGCTCTCCTACCTCTTGCGAACCAAAGGAAGCCCTTTACAACACAAACTCCTTCAGCTACTAGAAACATGTCCTCAGGCTTCCAAATACCTGGGACAATCTCCAGAGAAGCACTTACTGTATTGTGCTGCCATTAAAGCCATGATACCAATCCCACCCTCCCACTCGTGAATTTGAAGGAAGAAACGCAAGGACTTTAAAAGGACTGTTATGATTCAAACCTTGAGTGCCTCACCAAAGTCCACATTTGATCCACAAGGTGGTGCTATAGGAAGTGGCATGGACTTTTCAGGATGCAGGGCCTAGTAAGAGTTCCTCGAGCTGGGTACTCTTGAAAGGTATTGTGTGATCCTGATCTCTTCTCTTCCATTTTTTTCTTCTTTATGAAGTGAGGGGCAATTTCCTCTGTCATGTACTCTTGTCATGTTTGTTATGTTGCCTTACCGGAGGCCAAAGCAACAGTCACTCAGTCATAAACAGAACCTCCAAAATACTAAACCAAAATACACCTTTTCTGTTTATAAACTAATTACCCCAGGAATTTCATTATAATAATGCAAAACTCACTAACATACAATTTTTACATATCCAGAACTTAGTACAGTGTTTAGTATATAACATATGGTCAGTTTCTAAAAAACAAAAAATCCTGTTCCATCGGGAGTTACACAAATACTTCAAAAATTACACCTTCTGGGGACTGGGGAAGATAGCTCAGTGGTTTAAGCAGCTGCCCATCAAGCTCAAGGACCCTGGTTTGATCCCAGTACTGCATGCCGTGCTGGTCTTGGAACCAGGTGTGCAGTGCTGGCCACCAAAACTGGGCCTGGTGTGTACACCTGTAATCCCAGCACTGGATAGGCTGAAACAGGAGGATCACTATGAGTCTGAGCTGCACAGTGAGACCCAATACCAAATAAATAAAAGATTAAAAATAATAATAAAAATTACACCTTCTAGAAAATCAGTTTCTTATAAGTAGTGAGGGCTATTTTGTTTTGCTTCTTTGTATTCTTCCAAGATTTAAAATTTAAAAAGGAAAGAACAAATAACATTGTGTAATAGCTAAAATATGACTTGGCTGTTATTTTTCTAAGAATTTAGATGTCACATAAAACAAAGTACTTACCCTGACATCAGTTGCATCTCCATGCCTGATAATACTGGCCCAGGTGGTTGGCTCACTATTGCTTTCAAAATAATGAAAGACTTTTAATACTCGCTCCATCGCACCAGGAGAACGCTCCATGCCAGTACCTAGGTGAGTCTTAGCACTTGAATTTGGTGTATGATTCAAGTTTGGGTCAAGGTAAGCAGCTGCCATTATTTTGCTAGATGCTAGGTATCTGTCATATTCTGTTGAGAGAAAAAAATAATTTTCAGTGTTCAATACTGGATATCTATTAATTACAGTATGTTTGTATTTCTACTATCAATACTGTTTTCTTTCCTTTCTTCATAACCCACCACATGCTGAGGAAGACAGGGATATCACCTACCAAAATAATCACTGCCCCCACTAAGCACTATAAATCACAGTAGCATAACAAACATTTGTTTGCTGCATACTTCAGAGAAAAAAGTTCTTTGTTTACATAAGTTGATTTTATACACATTAGGCATGAAAATCATAATCAAAACAAATTCCTTGCTAAACAAGAGAATGAGCCACAGAACACCTGAAAACAAACCGTAAGTGTATAAACAAGTACATTTGCTTTAAGTACTAAGGGGAATAGTTTGAAGATGATTAAATTCCTACTGAGAAGTCCTAAAATTCAGATTTTAAAACAAAATTCAAATGATGTCTTTGGTTCAAAGCACAGACATTCTGAGGCAACAGAATGCCACAGATGGAGAGAGGACCTGATTCCCTAGCAGCTGCCTTTTCCCAGAGCCATGGCTGCTTAGAGCCTAAGAGCCAGAAGAGTCAAGAAACGGCAACTATTCAGAGGAGCAACAGGAGGGTTTTGGGCAGCAAGGAGTCAGTTAAAGCTGGCAAAGCAAAGGAGCATGGAGATTAAGTCCAATGTAATACTGGGTATCCCCCCAGGCAATCAAAGAATACTGAACCCCAGCCAAGTAAGAGCTTCTGAAGGCAAAGTGTAGGGCAAGTTAAGGGTCCAGGAAATGGGTCTCAGAGTCCAAGATATATTTCAATAAGAACAGTGGGACATATAAGAGTAGTGGGACATAGAGTAGAAGAGGCCTCAGCAGTTGGAGTACAGTCTCTGCTCAAAACCATTATAGATGGGATTCAATGACCAGGTTCCAACTATCTACAAGGAAAAGGGTCAACATCCTGCGGAAAAAGATGGTAACAACTAAAGCAGGAATGGTATTTCTTTATTGCAAAATATCTTCCATTTAATGTGCCAAGAAGGTGGGGGTAAGGGGAGATAGCCCAAGACAGACAGACAGACAGACAGACACACACACACACACACACACACACACATATACACACACACAGAAATCTTTTCTAAGTGTAGAAAAAATGATACAAAGATGAGCAAAAGACATGAACAAAGTCTAATAAGAGGGCCAGCCAAATAGCTCAGCAGATTAAAATGCCTGCAAGTAGGCACAGGAGCCATGGGTTGGTTAACAGGGTTTGCCATGCTGCCCCTGCTCCCAGGGCATGCTGAGACAGCAATTGAAACATGGGCATGGTGGCACACACCTGTAAATCCCTGCTCTTGGGAGGCTGTAAAAAGGCAGATCACAACAGGTTTGATCTACTAGTGAGACCATGAACACCTTGTAGACCCTTCCCTAAAATACAAAAAGAAAAAAAAGGTGTAAAGGCCACAAATTATATTAGTCCACTTACACAAAAGTCTAAAATATACAAATATAGACAGGAAGTAGATCACGGGCTGCCAAAGATAAGTGAATGGAATTAGAAATGATTGCTAACAGGAAAGGAGTTTCTTTGGTGATGATGGACATGTTTTGGAATCAATAGTGGCGATGGATGTACAACATTGTGAATAAAACTATAAAGTTCTCAACTGTACACTGTGAAATGGTTACAATGGTAAGTTTTATGTTATAGAATTTTTTTTTTTAAACTATTTTTTTTTTGGAACTGGAGATTGAACTCAGGCCCTTGTATTTGACAGGGACGCGCTTATTCCACTGAGCTATTTCCCCGGCCCCATGTTACAGAAATTTTACTTCAATAAAAATGTAAAGGGCTAAGAGATAGTTCAGTAGAGTAAGTGCTTGCCTGGTGATCGCAAGCACTTGAATTCAATCCCCGATTCTGCCAAAAATAAAAATTAAAAAAAAAAATCAATAAAAATGTGAACATACAGAAAAACTGCTGAATGATTTTTAAACAGGGGATGGGGCATGCCTAACACTTCTTAAGATGTGAGGAAACAATTCTAACTGGTACAGTTTTTATGAAGGGGTATTTGGCAAAGTCTAAAGTACACGTGCTTTATCTCTGCTAATTCAGCAGTCCCACTGCAAGGAATTATGCCAAAGATTACTGCTCTGGATTCACTCTTGTAGATCCAAAACTCCTATGTTGATACCAATTCCTCAATATTAGGATATTAGGATATGGAGGTCTTTGGGAGATAATTAAAATGAGATAAAGTCACAGAATGGGGCCTCCATGATAGGCTTACTATACTCATGAGATAAACATAGAGCCTGCTTTCTTCCTTCAAAATCTTGTAGCCTACAATCTGAAGAAGGCCCTTGCCAAATGAGGTAACTGAATCAAGAGCTCGGTTTCTTTTGTTTATAAGCTATCCAGTTATATCTTTTTGTAACAGCAACCCAAACTGATTAAGACACATACTTAAAAGAATATTAGAATGTGTATCTGTTAGCTTATTCACTGCAGGGAAAGTAATAGAAAATACCTAAATATACACGCAACACCATGGTACATTCTCGTAATGAAGTATTACGAATCTGTTGGGCAGAGTCAAGAGGAAGATCCCTATAATTAAGTGTGAATTCCAGGACATACATTAAGGATTATACAAAATCCAAAGTATAAAGGATAGCCATAGTGCAACTTTTATATAAAAAAAGGAAATAAAAAATGTAATTGCATCCATTTATATTTCACCAGCCAAAACCCCACCTATTAGAAAGAAGACCATAAGATAGTGGGATGAGTGGAACCAGGATGGAAAAGGGAATAACGGGGAAAACAATTTGGATGACACTTGTGCACATATCCTAAGTGCAGCCTTCTTCTAACAGCTGACTGAAGAGATGAGCAAACTTGAACTGATTTTGAATTTGACATTATTCTCAATAGAATAAAATTATATTCACAAGTACGTATAAAATATTTACTAAAATTCAGCCACATGGTGGGTATAGAAGCAAGATTCAACAAGTATTAATAGTCTAAAATTATTTAGCTAGATAACAATAACAAAATGGCAATTGAACATTCTATTACCTGGAAATTAATCAATGTGTTTCAAGCAACTCATCAGTCAAAAAGAAATAAAATATAGAAAGATATAGCCAAATAAAATAGCAAAAGTATGGATATAGACATAGCTGTAGTTAATATCTGTATATTTAAATGCACAAATTAGGAGACTAAAAATACCTAAGTGTGCATATCAAACACTTTTTTAAGACTTAATTCATTTTTTTTGTGTGTGTAAAAACCCTTGATGTTGTAGCTAATTCTTGAGCTTGAGTCCTCTGGACAGCAACTCTGATGCGGGTTTTCACAAGATGGTCGGTGAATTCCTGATAGGGAGACTTGGTGAATACAGTCTCTTTCCAGAGGTCAGGGGTCAGACAGCAGTAGGTCTTAGAGATGGTATCAAAGGTGGCTTTAGCAAAGTTGCCCAAAGTAGCAGTGCAGCCCCTAGCAGAAGTGTAGCAATCATCAATACCAGCCATCAGCAGCAGCTTCTTGGGCATAGGGGCTGAAACAATGCCAATGCCTCTGCGGGCAGGGATCAGACACACCAACACAGAGCCACAGCAGCCTGTCACCTTGCAAGGAAGTGTGGGGCTTGCCCATCTTGTTTCCCCAGTAACCTCTCCTCACAGGGACAGTGGAGAGCTTGGCCAGGATAATGGCCCCATAAATAGCAGTGGCTACTTCCTTGCAACACTTTACATCCAGGCCAACATGACCACTGTAGTCCCCAATGGCAACAAAAACCTGGTCCGCTGGTCAGCACGAGTTTGCTTCTGCACAGGCATGATCTTTAGAACTTGTCAATCTCGGACTCCTTGATGGGTAAGGAAAAAAAAAGCAAATTTCCTCCAGGGACTTGATCTTCATGTCTTTGACCAGCCAGCCAAGCTTGGTGACAGGGATCAACTCTTTGTCTTCGGCTTTACCACCACGAGTCCCGTGGCCTTGGCCCGAGCCCCAGCTTCTGCCATGCTCGTGACCTCAAAGGCCATTGCCGAAGCCTCTATGGAAGCCACCGAAGCCTCTATGGAAGCCACCGAGGCCTCCTATGACTGGGCCCCCAGCCCCTCCACTGCACGAGCGTCATCTGCCATCTGGTGTTTCCCAGAAAAAGAAGCTCAAACAATTTTAAGATGAAAATTTATTTCTTTCAGAAAAATGAAAGTGAATACCTCTAATAAGACTAATGAAAGATAAAAGGGGGGCAAAAGAAAATAACACTAGAGTGAAGAAATGAAAGTCATATAAGAAAATTAAGGGGCTGGGGAGATAGCTTAGTAGTCTAAATGCCTGCCTGGCAAGCGCAAGGAATGGGGTTCAATCCCCGGTACTACATGCTGTGCGGGCACACCAAACAAATATACACACAAACACCAAGTACATGGTGGGGAAGTTAAAACAGGGGTCACTACAAGTCTGAGCTGAATAGTGAGACTCTGTACCAAATAAATTAATAAATAAAAGATTAAACAAAAAATACTAATTAAGAGGTAGATTAAAAGATCAAACAATCTCATTCAATAAAAGACTGCCAATTGTTCAGTTGTGAACTTGAAAATTTAGATGGAATGCATACTCATTACAAAACATAACTTAGAAAAAAAACTAAGAAATACATATAAAGAAGAAAAAGTTCATTTATATTTTAAAATCCTTGCCAGGCATGTTGGGACATGCCTATAATCCCAACACTTGGGAGGGAGACTGAGGCAAGAGTTCAAAACCAGCCTGGGCTACAAAGTGAGCTCCGGGCCACTGAACAATAAGTGTCTGTTCTCAAAAAGACAAAAAAAAAAAAAGAAATAATAAATAAATAAAATACTTCCCATGAAGTATTTGAATTCTGACAATTAAAAAATGTTAACCTTACAGAAATTCCACAGACTATTTCTGAATTTGTTCAACGAGACCAACAAAACAGTAATAACAAAACCTGAGAAGGAAAACACTGAAGAAAGGACCAGTGTTCTAGTTTGTGTCTAGATGTCTTCCCCAATTCTCATGTAGTCATGGGGGATGGGGGGAGGGACTATAGGTAGTTGAATCTAGAGTCTGTGACTGATTCACTGTCTAGTGCTGCGATTGGTGGTGTGAGTGCTATGTGTGTGTGGGGGGGTGGATACAATATAAAGTAGAAAAGGAGGCTTGTTCTTCCACTTTTTGCTCTTGGTATCTTCTGCTGCCATGAACTGTCACTCCTCTGCCTCCACATTCTGCCTTGGAGCCAGCTGATGGCAGTCTGAAACCTCCACAAACTGAGCTAAATAAACCTCTCCTTCCTTAACTCTGGGTATCAGGTACTTTGCCTCAGCAAGGAAAAAAAAGTAACCAACAAAGACAACACATTTTAGTCTAAACATAGTCACACATTTAAAAAGTAATCAATGTAGGGGTTGGGGAGATAGCTCAGCAGTCTAAGTTCCTGTCTAGCAAGCACAAGGACTTGAGTTCAAACCCCAGCAATGTGTGCTGTGCTGGCCCTAGAACCCTGAGTGCACCATGCTGGCCCCTAATCCCAGCACTGGGGAAGCTGAGCCAGAAGGATCACTTATGAGTCTGCACTGTGTAATGAGACCTTATTTGATACATAAAAAAAATAAGTAAATAAAAAATAATCAATGTAATTCAGCACATTTTCAGAGATGGGAATAGCCACAGTTAGCCTAGTACATGCACAAAAAGCACTGATAAAGGTTGCCAGCCATTCATGAGAAAATCTCTTAGCAAACTAGAAAGAGGAATACGTTTCCTTAGTTTGATGAGAATTTCAGTATCAGTAGGAAAAACTTCCCTTTCTAGACTAAAAATAAGACATGGATGCTCACCATTACTACCTGCAAATGACATTGTTCTAAAAGTCACTGCCAAGTGCTATAGGTGTAAAAAAGGGTTGGAGGGGCTTAAGAGGTGCAAAGTTGGGGAAATAAACTAACATTATTCACAGACAGCATGATTACAAAGAAATTCTAAATCAATAGATAGGAATTACTGAAATTCATAAATGCATTTAATTTAGCAAAGCTGCCGAAACACCAAGCACAATCAACTCTACTTTTGATTATTTCAACTATTTTGTGCCCCAAATTAGATGATAATGATGATTTAATAAAGCATAATATCAGGTGCTTCCTGAAAAAATCAAAATGCTACCATCTCAAAATCAGAAACACTATGCATGGCAGTGCGTGACACATGCCTACTGGTCCAACTACTCAAGAGGGCTGAGGAGGAAGATTGCTTGAGGCCAGCCTGGGCAACAGAGAAACAACTTTTTTTCTTTAAAAAATAAAAATAAATATAAGAGCCAGCCAAACAGCTTTGCAGATTAAAACACCTGCGAACAGGTGTAGGGGCCGAGGGTTTGATCTCAGGGTGTGCTGAGATAGTAACTGAGATAGCAACTGGGCAATTGAGACTGGGCATGGTGGTATGCACCTGTAATCCCAACTCTTGGGTGGCTGTAAACAGGTGGATCACTGAGTCCAATCTAGTAGTGAGACCCTGAATACCCTAACCCTTCCCTAAAATACAAAATAATAATAAAAATTTAAAACTGGCCATAGAATTGATATATCACCAATGAAAAAGCAATATATATCATACTGAGCAAGTCAGTAAGAAGCTATACCAAAAATGACAATACTCAGAACTCAAGGTAGGACATGTTTTTTTAAAAGATGAAACTATTATGATGATACCAGAGTAAAGCAGTTTTCCATGATAAAATGTGACTTTATTTTACAATTTGACATTCTATCTGCTTATCAAAATGTAGTACTTGTCCAGTGCAGTGGCACACACCTGTGATACCAGCACACTAGAGGACTGGGCTACATAATGAGTTCAAGGCCAGCCTGAACTATAAATATAAAGCAAGATTCTGTTTCTTAAAAAAACAAACCAACAACAACAAAAAACAAACCCTGTACTCCGTGAGCTCAATCCCCAGTACCAAAAAGAAAAAGAAAAATTTTAATTATGCTATAAGCTGTTAAACAGACAACATTTTTGTTCACTGAACCTTCCTTGACTCCCTATCACCAGGTCTGTGTCTGATTCTCAACAGCCATCCAGCCTCCTATTGCTATTAAATAGTCATAGCTCCTCATATTTGTCTTTCTTTTGGTCTGGAGCATTTTGAGATTCTGGCCTCCACATCACTATAATGACCAGGCACCACTGCATAATGAATTTAAGGGACAACATTGGCAATTCTGTTCCTACAAACAGACTTGTTATGGTTTGTGTCTAGATATCCCCAACGAAGCCTCATGTAGTAATGAGGTGGGCTTCTAGAGTTTGTGATTACTTCATGATCCAATGCTGGGACTACGGGTGTGAGAGCTATACTCTCCTTGGGGCGGATGACCTGAATGCAATATAAGAAAGGGAGAGAGGCTTGCTTTCTGCAGCTGCTGGTCCCTATTTTTTTCTTTTTTAAATGTAGTACAGTCTCTATAGGGTCTCACTTCATAGATCGGACTCATAGTGATTGTGCTATATTCAGCTTCCCAAGCACTGGGATTTCAGGTACATGGCACCATGCCCAATCTCAGTGTGCCCCGGTGATGGAGCCAGTATAGCACACCTAGGATAGAACCCTGGTCCCTGCACCTGCCTAAGCTGGGCTATATGGCCTGCCCTTGTTTGGCCCCTTTTGTTCTTGCTGCTTTTGCTGTTTTTCTCCGCCATGAACTGTTGCCCTCCACCATGTGCCTGCCACTCTAACTTGGTGCCAGCCAAGTACAGACTGAAACCTCCAAACCATGTGCTAAATAATAAACCTAGTCAATGCACATAAATTTTTGGCCCAACTGCTATTAAAGTTTCTAGATGCTTACAATAAATTCTCATCCCAGGGAGGGTGTAGCACTCATACTTTATAATAGACTGTTAACAGTCCAGGACCAGCAGCCAACCATATTTGACTGAACCCTGACTTAGGCATACAATTGCTCTAACTTCTCAGCCAGACTGCAGGGTTTAAATCATGGCAAGGAGAGCCTGTATGCTTACTGGAATGGGAATGAATGCAAGCAAGGTCAATGATTCATTCAGATACCCCTTTTAAGAAACAACAGACAACATCTAAAAGGTTCCCATCTCCTTATCTTCCCTTTTCTTGAAAAGGGTAGGGGACATGTGAGGAATAAATTTCGGAGTTAAACTCAGAGACTACATTCACAATTGCATATAAATGAGTATACGAAAGGAGAAAAATCCAAAACCTATCTGAAGCACCTTTTTCTAGGGTTCACTTGTTTATAACATTTGACACCACCAAAAAATAACCTAATTACGCTTTAAATACTTTGGCCCTCTAATAAAAGTCTACGTGCCAGCTGAAGCAGTAAAGAGAAGGGAGAAAGATGAGTAGCTGGTTATACGGAAGAAGAAAGGAATACAAATTGGTATATTTAAATTAAGACAAACAGTGCTCACTTTAGCATCATATATAATTTTTTGAGTTTCTAAGACAAGCTAGTATTAAATTACTTAAATGCTTATGAAAATATCAATGTGTGAAAATTCTTATTTTCCAAAAGTAACTGCAAATACACTTCCCACTCCAAACAACTTTCTTGCAATGTGACACTGATACTCTTCCTACCAAGAAGCAGAGACCTACATTCCTTCCCATTGAATCTTGATGGACATCTGACCTCAGATAAGGGATTTTTTAGGCTAGGTCATAAAGTATAGCACAAAGAAAAAAGAAAAATCCAAGGTTTCCTTGGAAAACCAACTATGCTATAAGGAAGCACAAGGAGCCCAAGAAGAACTAAAACCAATTACACTATACCACAAAGTTGAGCTGGGCTTCTAACTGCTATTAGCACTAAGTTACTGACCAGGCGGAGGGCATTATCTTGGCTGTGGACCTCTGGATTCCAACTCTGTTATCCAGCTAACACCAGATACAAAAAACCAAGCTATCCCTATTGAACACAGTTCATATTATAGATATGAAACACGACTTCTTGTCATTCTAAGACACTAAGTGTTGCAATGGCTTGTAATACAAAACGGACAACTGATACAATTTGTATTATTCAAATATGTCTATAATTACTGTAGAAATTATAATTGTAATAAGAGTTGTAAAGGAATGGGCCAAAATCATTACATAATTATGACATTTCAACAACACTTAATACTAGAAAGTAAAGAGACCATGGAGGCATTGGTAGGAGGGGCAAAGGGAGTCCAAGAAGGGACCTACAGAAGCAGTGACTAGAAGTTCACTGTTTGGGAACCATCCATCTTTTGGCAACACGGAAACACAAAAAGGGAACACTTTCAAACTTATTTTATGAGAACAACTATTTTGATATGAAAATCTAGCAAAGCAATTATTAAAAAAATCACAAATGGATGCTCCTCATGAACAGACACACGTAAACGAAACAAAACATTAATATATCAAATCCAGCAATATAACAATAGGATAATATGCAATGATCAAAATAAAGACATTCCAGGGATACAGGATTAGTTTAACATGCAAAACAATGTAACATATCATTTATAAAACAGCAAACTGAAAGAAACTTTTTCAATGTAATTAATAATCTCCACAAAATCAAAGCTACCATTATGTTTCATAATACTGAACACTTCCTCCCTAAGATCAAAATGAGTTTTCCCAACCCTAACAGAGATCCTAGTCAAGGACAAAATACAAATAAGAGATATACTGCAAAGAAAAATAATTTTCTCAGATTACATGATTATAAACTCTTACTTTTGTACTTATTCAAACCACCAAGTGATAAGGTCACATGATAAGTCAATACAATAATTTATATATTAGGCCAAGAATGGGAAAACTGAGGCTTTAAGTGTCACTTATTATCAAAAATTACCAAGACTACTGACACTACACAGTAAGAGAAATTAAAGGCTCAAATAATTGGACAGATACATCATCTTCATGAATCATAAATCCCAATTTTCTGAAGTTAATCCTTGTTTAATGCAGCACTTTTTAAAAAACTAATTCAACTCTAGAAATTGCTACATCCAAGCTGGGAATATAGCTCAGTAACACATCACAGGACTGAGAGATAGCTCAGTGGCATAAGTGTCTGCCTGGCAAGTGCAAGGTCCTGAGTTTGATCCCTAGCACCACAAAATAATAATAATAATAATAATAATAATAATAATAAAGTTTAAAATTCCTACCTCTAATAACACATCGCCTATGGAGGGAAGGAGAGAATGCTGTAATTTTCAAGACTGCCTTTCTGTACCTACGATTTCAACTGACTGCTATGAATAGGAGGCAAAAAATTCACCAAAACTGTAAGAACAAAGATGAACCAGAACTACATAAATCACAAAATGAATGAAATACTCATTTCAACCCTGACTGGGCACTTAAACTGAGCCTCAAGCCCTTCAGAAATTTTTTTCTTTTAAATTTCCAAAAACATTTCCAATACCCTTTGACTATAGAGAAGTAAACATCTGTTGTCCCAAGCAAGCAAGAAAACTAATGAATATACTATGTGTTAGGCAATGGGATCATAGCTATCGTTAGGTAAAATAGGTTCCTGGCCTTATAGGGATGTTTTTCCAGATAACGCAAACAAGTATACCACAGAGCATGTAAGAATGGTAACGAGCATGAAAGCAAACCACAAAATGCAGCAGTGATGGAGAGTATGATGATCGTAGGAAGATGGTTGAGTATTAAATAAGGTAGTCAAAGAAACACAAATTAAGATTCCTATATAATTTACTGTCCTAACACTTAATGGGTTCAGGTTGGGGGTGCTAGAGAGAACACTAGGGCAATAAGATAATCATGGCATGTGGTTATCCTACTCAACCCAGAAGGCGGTATTTGAGGGAGAAAAAAAAACACACACACATTCAAGAAGAGTTAGGAAAAATCAACAACATCCTCAAGTAATAATGATGCACACAAGGGAAAGAACAGAAAATGAAATGTTAATGCCCATGACATTATTCTGGTGAGTGAGGGGACTAATATTACCAATACTAAAAACAGAAATAAGAAACAAAAAAAAGTTTTTCATGGTATTTCTGTTAAAAGATCAAAAGAAAAGACATAGTAAGGCAACAAGAATATGAGGGAAATCAAAGACTAATCACTCCTCTCATTAGGCTATTTTTAGAGAAAACAATTCAGAAGTGATGTGCAACTGTGGCTTCTTTCTAGCTTTTATCCCATGCCTGTTTCTCAGCCACTTGACATGCAAGTAAGAATCGGGAACTACTATACACTGTATCAGGTCACTATTCCATACATGTCCATCTTTACGACACACTCAATGTGGAACTTTCTTCCTCCAAATACCCACCGGGCTATGTCTTCATTTCCTTCAGATTTAGGACTGGATGAACTGCATCTTTAGAATGCTGCTTATGTAGACATTCAACATAAGACTGTCATCTGATTATACCCTCACTGTAACATTTAGCCCTTTCTACCACACTAATTTACTTACTTCTACCATTCACTATGTCCCTACATTATAAAATTACTTCCATAAAAACTAGGAATCTCAGCCTTTTACTTGTCTGGCAAGTTCTGACAGTTAGCTCAGAACATACTAAATGCTCATTAAATATCACCTGACTAAGTGAATGAATGGTGCCCATATCTGATAGTAGGAAGACTGGTCATTACCAATGTACAAAATAACACAAAATAAGACAATTCTATTAGGATTTTTGTCATGTTTCTATTTGTATGTGCACACAACAACTAAGAATACAGGTACTTGCAGCAAGGGTGACATATGCGTGTAATCCCAGGAACTCAGGAAGCTAAGGCAGGAGGATGGGTAAATTCATGGTCAGCCTGGACAGCCCAGTAAGACCCTATCTCAAAAAAATTAATTAATTAATTAATTAATTAATTATAAAAGGCTAGAGACCTAACTTAAATCAGAGGGTGAAGAGGTGGATAGGAACTGAATTAGATTCTCACTGTTCAGAAGCTAGTTCTAGGGCCAGGGATATAACTCAGTGGCACAAGGCCTGTCTGGCAAGTACAGGGTCTTGAGTTTAATTCGTCACCCTGCCCCGCCTAAAAAAAAGCTGGCTCAGCCTTTTGTGAGCTAAGTAATCAATCGCCAAGGTACCATTCTCTCAGTGCCTCATTATCTCATCTATATAACTAGGATACCGCATAAGCACTTGCCTGGCAGCTGCAAGGTCCCAAGTTCTATCCCCTGTACCAAGAAAAGAAAAACAAAAATACAAAACAAACCTAAGATACTGGTTAACTTCTTTGTTAAAGAGGACTTTTATGAGAAGCAAATGGAACAATGTATTTGCTTTTATATGTAATGTTCAGAACCTATTGTCTGGAGATAAAATGTTAGCTGTTATAAGAAAAAGCACAGCTCTCTTAAATGCCATCATTTGTGAGGAGAGGGGGGAGACTATGAGAAATAGTAAGTGAAATATTCAAGGAATTCTACATGAAGTGACAATAACTAAAGATCAAAACAGCATTATAAACGTTCATTTTACCCACTATATAAATTCTGGGTATATACTTTTTTTTTTTAACATTGTAAGTTTTTTATTAGTAACTTACTGCATATTGAATATCCACGATCTAACAATTGTAGTGATCCTCCAGTTTTCAGCCTCCCCAGCACTGGGATTACAGCCATGTGCTACCACGCCCAGTCTCCGCACAGCTTATGGTGCCAGAGACTGAACTCTGATCCCTGTGCTTGCCTAAGCAGGTGCTTGGTCTGCTGAGCTATCTCACTGGCCCTTTTAATATTTAGTATTTATCTTTTTTTTTTAATAAAACAATCCAACACAGTTCAGCAGTCCACAATAGTAGTGGGTTATCCACAGAAGTTGTTGACTTGAGCCATTCACAGCTCAGTATATTAATATGGTTTTATTTTTTATTCCTCCTTTTTATATTTTTCTGCTAGATGGTTAAGATCAAGATAAAGTAAGACCTATACATAATGTAACAAGAAATGTAACTTTTGTATCAGATAAGGTCAGTCAGGTACCATCAGGGTTTATCCTGTAACCCTGTACCTCACTTTGTAGATCCTCTGTCAGTGTTAGCCATGTGGGTGAGTCATGGCCATTGCTTGACCAATTTGCTCTCTGTAGAAGCCTGAGAGAAAGTTTTCTCTCCATGTGACTCTCTTTAGGCACACTATACATCATCGATCACATTTCCCTGTGGTCCCATAATCTCTTGATCATAAAGTTTGGGGCACAACTGAGTTACAGGATGTTACAGTACAGATTCTTGTATGTCCTCAGTCTTCACTGACCTTGAAAGGCTAGGGCTAAAATGTTGGCTGACCTTGCAGCCTTTCTTTTTCTCCAGTTTTTGATATGCAAACTTAGGTTGTTAACCTTCCAGAAGAGAAGCTTATTATTACCCTGAAACCTATGCAGTTCAGTTTACCCACACTATTTGTCTAAATATCAGACATTGTAGCCATAACATGGAACAGGTATTTTCCATCAAGTATTGAGATATTAAACTCTAAGTCCTTACAGAATATGAAGAAAAAAAATTTTAAATAAGAATTAACACATATATTTACATATATTTAGAAATCTATCCATATACAGCATTGTAGCAGGACTATCTCGTGAATTTTTTGGGGGGGATCTTATTTTTCATTTTGGGTATATACTTTTTACACCAAGACAAAAAAAAAGAACACAAGCTCAACTGAATTAGAATAGCCAAAAGTTTGATATGGAAGCTTTTACCTGACAGTACATTTAGCCTAAAACTAAATTTGCCTATAGGACAATACATACTTATCATGGGATTTGGCTCTGAGAATCTTTAAAAATAATGAAAACTAAAAAAAAAAAAAGAGAGAGAAAACTAACCCTAAATAATTTATTCATTCATTAAATACCCATTTCAACTATTAGTCAAACAGAAAACGCCCAATATTATCCCTGATTGTGTTTATGGTCTAATAAGAAAAACAGAAATTAAATAAGTAAAATATATGGCAAATCACAGTAAGTGCTGAGTAAGACCAGACAGAGTGGCTCTTAATAGAAGTACTGGAAAGGACCTGGTTAGATTGTGAAAGCTGTGAGTTTTACCTTTCTAAAAAGTGAGTAGGACTGGATTAGTTGAGAAATCAGAGAACGGAATAGTGCCAAGAAGAGGCAACAAGAAACGCAAATGCCTGAGATGAAGAGTTCTGGGCACTCAAGACACTGAGAAGCCAATATAACAGCACTGGCAACATTAGTGAGCAAGAGGACAATGGCACAAAGCTGGAACACAGAAACTAGATCAGATAAGCCCATATAAGCCATAATAAAGAAGTGGTTGTTTTTATTCAAGTCTTAAGAGAAGTCACTGAGAAATTTTAAACAAAAAACAAATGTTAGGTTTGTATTTTTACAACATGTGAAGGATAAACATTATTTGGGAACAGTAAGACCAGACAGAAGGCTACTCTGTAGACAGGAAAGAGGGTAACATGGGCAGGAGTAAACATAACAGAGAAATACTAGTTGAATGGCTCAAGGCATAATACAGGTAAAATCATCAGGATAAAATGATAATACATGGAAGGAAGTTCAAAGAGGCATCCTAAATCTGTTTCATGAACTGAGTGGATAGAAGGCCAATATATTTAACATAGGGAAGACTTTGGGCAGCAATTGAGAGGTTTGTCTCTACAAGGTTTGAGATGCCTATCAATAATACAAACAGGGTAGGAAAAAACAGTTGACTGTTAATGAATCTAATACAGAAGAAAAGATGGGTCATACCCAGAGCTACCTGCATAGAAAGGTAGATGGGCTGATGGACAGACAAGTGTTTAAACTTCTAATACAGAATGAGCATGACTAACCACAAAAGCTAGAATTATACAACTATTAATACTATATTCAGGGCTGGCAAGATAGCTCAGCAGTCTAAAGCGCCTCTCAGGGACCGTGGTTCGATCTCCAGCACCACATGCCATGCCAGCCCCTCCCCCCAGGGCGGGCTGAGCTGAACCCCCCCTCCCCGCAAAAAAAGAATCTGTGATGTGTAGCGAGACACTGTAATAAATAAATGAATTAAAAAAAAATACTATATTCAGTCTACTACTGAAATAGAAGAAATCTACAAACATACTCTTAATGACCAATTCTGATACCTCTTTAAATGTTTTCCAGACTTTTAAAAATATAGAACAAACAATGTGCTACCAACACGATCAAAGAACTCTAAAAGCAGGCCATTCTGTACTCCACAAGCAACTTTGCGACCTTACAGCACTGAAAATATATTTAATTGAATACTCTGAATTAAAACTATCTTTAAATCTTGCAAATCATGACATAAAGACATGACAAAAATCTTTCAAATGTGATGTCCTTGAGTGAAACTTAAGATATTCTTTATTCCAGATTCCACAGTACAATAAACTTTATTAGACAAAAGACCTGAGTGCCTTGAGGATAACCTAAACATTTCAAAGCATTAAAAAAAGGTTCTGTTCTACTATTTTTAGTGTGTCCTGGTAATAATTTTATGTCTCATAAATTGGGACACTGACACATTTTTTGAGGTTAATGTGACTGATACAATCAACTGCATGGGTTAGAATGTTCAAATACAGATAGATTTGTGTATTCTTTGGATGTGACCTTTCTTTTTATCTACAGGCTGTAACTTGTATCCTTTAAGTATCAGATTCAGCCAATTCCTACACCAGCATCTTTGTCCTTAACACAAAGACAAAAATTAATCAGCAGAAAAATAGGTCTCCTGTCTTCCTGTCCTGGTGCAGGAGAGTAAAATGAGCAGGCAGGCAGGAAATTTAAGATAGCCATACAGGACAATTACTGTGGAGGCATGTACTCAGGTCGGAGAAGGGGGTAGATCACAAGCTGTTCTGCCTGAATCACCCCAGAGGTAGATCTACATACAAGGAGATTGGCTTGCTGAAGTCTTACAGATGAAACATTTTAATGCTCAACATATCTCTACCTTTTCCCATCTTCTGTCCAGCACTATACTCTATCAAAATATTTATTTCAATTTAAAATAAATATGCTCATTTTTATTGAAACCTAAAAACATACTTATAAAAAATAAGTTTTGACCAACTGCTTTGTCATGAGCCAAAATATTACTCTTTTCCATCAATATTGATGTAAAGTCATTCTGAGTCCAAAGAAATCCAAATGCTAATTGTTTATTATTCCATTATTGCTGAGTTCCTCAATATTGGATCTAACCTAGGCTTTGTGAGAGAGATGAGAGAGCTTTCTTGTTCATGATCAGTGCTGTCATACAATGAAAGTTTACAGTACGCAAACAAACCCTTAGCATGTCTAGGAAAAGAGCAGAAGTTCCCAACAAGTACAAAACTTTTACTGGTTATGTTCGTTGTATTATTTGGTCCTGACTCTGAGAAACTAGTTTATAAAATTTCCCATACATAATGCCCCTTAAAATATAAGAGATTCAAATAACTTAGCAAAATTCTTACTCTGAATATCTTACTATATAATAATAGATGCTATCATACTAAAACAATTCTAATACCATATACTTTTAAGTATGAAAGCCTAAAAATTTAACAATGACAAAAACGACCAAATTTAATACTGAAACTGTAGTTTGCTGTGAACACATCAATATCCTAGTGGTATTAAAATGTTTAACCTAAAAACAATGTTCAATAAGCCTGCAATTTACTTTTTAAAAGTACAGCTTTCTTCCCTGTTCAAGTTCCTTTTACAATGCTTCCTTAAGTGGATTAATATATTTAAATATACTTAAATATTTTATCAAATTCATTAAGGAGGATATCTTCTGAAATATTCATTACTACTTTAAGCTAAATTTTGTTTGGGTCATGCAATAATTGTACATGTTTTTAAGTTCTAAATATGTTTTACAGTGAAAATGCTGTATTTTTACTGTTTTTTAAACAAGAGTAAAAAACCTAACATTAAAGTGAAGTTATTTATTCACAGTATTCCTAACCCTTGGTGATGTTCACTTTAAAATAATATGGAAGCTTCAACTTACTAAATGTAATCTTTATAGTGAACAAAAGAAATCAATTTTTAAAATCAAATCTATATTACTCTTCATATAAAGTTAAAATTAGTTATTTTACTCCTTAAGAACTGTAATATTACAGTGTGGAGAGAGATGTCTCAAGTAAAAGAAAAAATAAATTGCAAAACTTTTAAGAGGCACAGAACAGAGTGCTGAAAGAGGCTTAACTCCCTTAAAATGCATTTCGGTAAAAATACTTCTATTTACTATTTTAAAAGCTCTCTAATTGGTTTATACCACAGTCATAAGCCCATACGAAGTAGTTTTTGTTTTTCCTTAAATTGTAAATCTATTTAAAATTCTGAAACTCTTATCTGGCTTTTTTGTGCAAAAACATGCATTTAAATCAAATACAAATCAAACAGACTTTTAAGTTATTTATACCTTTAGCCCAACACATTGGAAATGGACTACAGCCGCTTTTCTCCATATAGATGGCACCTGCTGGTTTCAGGGCCTCTCGCTCGGCCTGCCAGTTCCAACAACATACACTCAATCCTATCAAGATCAAGCCAGAAGTCCGCACACAAAGTCCCAGTTCATCGCTCCGATAGCATTTGTTTCCATCCAAAGCAACACTAAGCTTCCCCTGTGTGCTCCTTTTTTTCAGAGCTTGAAGCAAAATTTGGGAGGTGTTCCTTCTGTAATATTTTCCAGCTGCTTGAAGGACGCCTCTCAGTGACCGAATCTTCTCATGCTTCCGCAATCTGAAACACAGACCATCCTGACCAGATTAAGCTACTGAACAGAAGGAAACCAGCTAGTGCTGCGACCTTATCGGTCTGTGTTCCTAGATTCATTCAGGGAAAGAGAAAGACTGGGGAGGGGGGGAGAAGAGGAAAAAGAGGCCAGTAGCCAGCACCTTATGAATATGCTAATCTCACACTCCCATTCAATTCATCCAGCAGTCTACTATTTACAAAACTAACAGTGGACTCTAAAATTTGAGTAAGTTGCAGATCAAGCCTGACCCAGATCACATCTGTAGATGGCTCCTAAAGCATTTCTGTTTTGAAAGCCTTGTCTTTGTCACTTAACCAGCCTAATTCTGACCTTTGAGTTAGTGCCTTCATGAAATGACAAATATTAAAAAAAAAACACAAAATACTGATTAACATTAAAAATAAATCAGTGAAAAGTCTACAGGAAGCCAAATATCATTGAGGACATTTTCCTGATACTTTCATAGTAAATCTATACATTTATAAAACTATCTAGAAAATATTTTTTAAAAATGCAGTAACCAGGCCAGCCAGATAGCTCAGCAGATCAAAGCACCTGCTTAGGCAGATACAGGGACCAGGGTTCGATCCTCAGTTTGCTGTGCTGGCCCCACCCTTGGGGTATGCAGAAATGGCAAAGGACACTGGGTATGGTGGTGCACACCTATAATCCCAGTGCTTGGGAGGCTGAAAACAGGAGAATCACTATTTGTCTGATCTGTGTAGTGAGACTCTATACTAAATACATAACACAATAAATAAATAACAAATAAAAATGAAGTAACCAAGTTGTTTAAGAATTCATGATTCCAGTTATTCAGGAGACTGAAGCAGGAGGGTCACAAGTTCAAGTTCAGTCTGAGGCTATATCTGAATAAGGGTTGGGGGAGTAACTCAATAGTAAAGCATCCCTAGGTTAAATCCCTAGTACCACTACTACTTACTTATTCAGTCATGGATTTGCCCCAAGGGAATACTGAAGGATTTAAGATGTATGGTTTCCTTTTTTAGCTTCAAAGGTGAATAATAAACTTAGTGACAAAATAAGACAAAAAATACCCTTACAACCTGCATCAGCAATTTTTTTTAATGCAAAGCTACTTATTTTTCCATTCAAACTGAGAAACAGTCAAGGTCAGGACAAAAATTCAGCTCTTTAAAAACACACTATTTTCGGACCAGCGAGACAGCTCAGTGGTATAAAGTGCCTGCCTGGGCAAGCTTAGGCAAGTGTGCAGGGACAGCAGTTTGATCCCCAGCACCACATGCTTCACCAGTGCAGGGTGGGCTAAATCGGCCACACAAAAACAACAAAAAAACCCTTCTTTAGCACTAGGATAAGATCTAAATTCCTGGTGCCTTGCTCTTTGAGCATATGTAATATACACTTACATTTAATATAGTTCTAACTTTCCTAAAATATGAGTAATTTTGTTAGTCATATAATTCTATAAACTAAGCATAACTAATTATGCAAATAGCCATGCCTTTAATTATTAATTCAGTTAACCTCTAAAAACCAGAGCTGAACAAAGGCTGAAGAGAAAAAGAAGAATGTTTGTTCCAGTGATGTGTAGGACAGTATGTTTCAGTTTTGTGCTACTGTTGATGGTGGCTTTGTCCCCAGGGTCTACTTTCAGGATCCTGAAAGCACTCAGAACTATAGTGGCCTCTCCTAGGCCCCACAGAAAACATCTCCATTTTTAACTTGACCCCACACAATTCTAAAAAGAAAGTGGCATCTGAGAAACATAAACAAGCAGGCAAGAAAAAAAGATCAGAAGAAACAAGCAAACAGAGGACTGAGAACCCAGAAAAACATCCACAGCTTCTACCCTTACTATGCTGAGGCAAGATCCTAGAGGTCTGTCATCATGGGAAGAAGCAAACCCACCAAGTATGGACTCCAACTGCATCACCCCATGAGAACAGATGAAATTTAACTTGAGCCATCTACTAAAGGTTGCACAAGTACTTCAAGCAAACTGTGAGTCTACTCTGCAATGTACAACTCTCAAAAGCTAAAATAACCAAGCCATTTTTGCCAGTCAGTCCTATATTCCACACGTCAATTCTGACTGTGATTGTCACACCTTCTAAGCAGGATCTGTGCTACTCGATCTTCTTTAAGAAGAAAAACACTAAAACTGAACATCCTAGGCCACACTCAGCCAAGAAGCCACGTTCTTTAAAACACAGCACCCCACCTCAGGAAGCATTTTTGAACTGGACTGCGTGTCTGCTGGGGGACCATCTAAACAGAAAAACACATGAGGGGTATGGGATCTAGAGCTTAGGCACTGACAGTGACTGAGGGAACACAGGAAAACCAGAGAGAAGAAACAATGGAGAAAGAGGAAGATGGATGGGCCAAGTTTCTAACTTTCATCAGTGAATGGAAGCTTTTCTCCGCCATCCTTGCTAATAACTTATTATTTAATTCAATATTCAAATATCCTCACTTCCTAATATGGAAGAGCCTGAGGGTATGAAAAGGTATTAATCCCTACAGACCAGAGCGCAAGGTGACTGATAGTATGCACAGGGTTCATTTGGACTGAAGGAGCAGCTATGGAAACATCAGGAACCAATGTAACCTACCAAAAAGGGCAAAACAAAAGAGAATAAAAGTGATACTGCCAACAATAAAAAGGAATAGCTTATACCTACTATAAACTAGGTATACATAGTGATTGCACTTAATCCACAACAAAATTCCAAATAAGTAGCTGAGCTAGATGTGGTGATGCATACTTATGATCTCAGTTACCCAGAAGGCTGAGGCAGAAGCACTGAAAGTTCAAAAGGCCAGCCTAGGCAAATTCAGTGAGATCCTGACTCAAAATAAAAAGGGAATGTAACTCAGTGGTAGAGTACCTGACTAGCATGTGCAAGGCCCTGGGTTCAATCCTTGGTAAAAAAAAGGGAAACAAACGAACAAAAAAAAGTAGAGCAACTTGCCTCAACACTAACATGGTGATATAATTCCTCATTTCCTTCTCACTGAATAAAAACAAATTATGCTTTTAAGTTCCCAGTCCAATAATATTTTGAAAAGAGCAAAAATAAACCATGGTCAAAGGTAACATAAGTAAAAATATTTGTCTATGCTCTTCTTGTTAACAAATTCTATATAGCACAGTGATACAAAAACCACCATATTCCTATGATGTTTAAAACAAACTCTTTTAGGATAAGTTAAGAAGCAACTCTGCCAAGACCTACTTAACAAGTACACACTTAAAATTTATAAGACAGACATAATGTGCTGAGCCTCAAAACCTCAGTCTTCAGTCTCCCTTGACTGTTCTTGGAACTCTTATTTTAAAGCAGTCTATCAGCAACAGTCATTATGCTGACTCAGAATACAGCTAACATTATATATTTCTCATTCTAATTACTGGCATTATCCTAGTCCATATGCTGTTAGATTACAACTACAAGCCTCTGAGCTGCTCTCTCTCTACTTTCACCCTTAACCCAACACCTGCACTGACATGTTCATAACAGCAGCCATACCATTTCACTCCTCTCCTCCAAATGCACAGTTCCCCAACTTGCCTTGAGTAGGCACTGTTGTACTTAGCATGCTCTACCTAGCATGATTTACAATAACGCAAGGCTCCCTTGCCCTAGAAACGTTATCAGCCTTATCACCCCACATCCGGTTTCCTCTGCTTAGACCACCGTATTAACCTCCTTGCCACTGTACCCATCTCAGCATTGCTCATCCTTCCGTATTGGACACTCTTGCTCCCAGTTATTCTAGCTTGCACTATTTGTCCCTACAAAGCTTCTCCATTTCTTCCTCATGTAACTTACCTACACAACACATTATGATTCTTTTATCCACTACTTTGCAAGCTTATGACAGAAGTAAAATTTATCTGTTATGTACTATATAACATACTTATCACCTGCCCAAAATGAGGTGTGTGGCCACATTCTACCCCCTCCTATCACCTCTAGGAACTGAGAAGAGGGCAAAAAGTTTTCTATTTTGCTTCCCAGGCCATAGCTACAGAGAAGCAGATGTTCTGAATGTCACTGACAGGGAGCACTGGCTTTATACTACTTTACTTTCATGACTCCATACAGGACAGGTTTGACAGACACAAACACAAAAAGCCCACTAAACATGAAAAAACCTTTCCTTTTTCAAGAATATGAGACTGGAGAAGAAAAATGAACATAAAATCTAAGAAAAGCATGTATATCCTGCATAAAAATTTGAAAATCACACAATTGTAGTACTCTCTGATACTTCTATTAAAATTTTCACTGCAAATTTTAGTAACAGCAAAATGAAAACAGCCTGAAATCAGATGAAAATCTGATCATAATGATGATGTAAGCAGAAAGGTCATCTGCAAACCTTCATCTGTTGCATACCATTTTGTCCAATCTGGCTTACCTTCAGAAACTTGGCCTTAAATGAGAAGGCCTCTGGGAATGAACTAGTAGGAAAGGAACTGCTAGCCAGGTATAAGTATTCTAATCCCAGTTCTTTGAAAGCAGAGAAAAGAGGACTGGGAGTTAGTTTTTGCCCAGCCCAGGCAACTGACTGAGACCCTCCCTCAAAATGAATAAATGAATGTTTGAAAAGGGCTGGAATGTAGCTCAGTACAAAAGCCCTAGGGTGCTCAATTAAAAAGAGAAAAATAAATAAATAAATTACTTTTGTACTTTTATATATTAAATATATTTCATATTTATTTTTATATATTAAAACTGACATATATCTTTCGTATAGATTGCTATGGTTTCATTTGGCTAAATCCCAAACACAAAAGGAAAACTTGAAAAAACAATACTGAAAAATGTTTCTGTTAGCTAACAGGAAGAATGTAAAAGAAAAATATAGTTCATTGTATTATACACTTATACTTCTAAGTTTTTCTTCTTTTATCCTTCTCAGGAGTTATATGTTGACTTTCAAATGTTAGGTCCTCTATTAAGTATATTACTTCCAGTAAGATTATTATCATTTCTGTCACTTCATCTGTTTCCATTATGATTTTCATGAAAATTTTAGTTGATTTATAGCTTCATAAAGATTAAATAAGTATTAGTTGTAATAAAAGATATAATCACCTTCTGAACACAAATAGATAATAGGTCCCACAATACAACAGTCACACTGCAGTGCAGTATTAGTATCGTTCACTTTCTTTGATGAGTTTCCCAACAATTACTGTACCTCCCTTCCATTAATGCTTGAGGAAGTCTGAGGAGGCTGAGGAAGGCACCATAAATGGAAGACTGCAAAGGAGCCCCAGGTCTACCTGTGAGACAAAGAAAGAATTGTTTCACCAGCTTGAACCTCAGCTTTTGTTTCTATAAAACGACAATGAAGATGCCAATGAAGATGCCTATCACAGAGTACTGTGTGTGGGCTTATAAAAAGAGCACAATAGCAACACTGATGATGGGATCATCATGATAATGCTGAAAATAAGCTAGTGCTCCTTATGTACCAAACTTGATTCAAGTATTTCACAGCCTCTCTCTTACTTTACAGATGAAGAAAACTGACACACAAAAGAGGCTAGTCACAAGGTCACACAGTTTTTAGTCAGCAAATCTGGGTATCAAACCCAGGCATTCTGGCTTTGCTGCTGTACTTTATGTCTATTTTATCACTTTAAACAGAGCAAATAGCATACCTAACACCACAACTAACTGGTCAGTAGCAAAGCTGGAATACACATCAGATACTTGGACAACAGGCAGATCAAATGGAACTACCACTTGTAACATCACCTACCTCAGAATTTGCAAAGGCTTCCAGAAAATAATCAGGCAACAGGCCTCATTTGGCCTGCAAAAGATGAATGAACCATAGTGAGGAACAAAGAAAGGAAATAAATTGAGCTGTTCTCATTTCCTCTAGCACCTTAGGTCATACACCTTGAGTTCATGATATGTTCTTCTAGGCTTAGTAATCCTGATACGGAACAATGCAAATAAATGCCATGGCAGGGATCACATGCTAGATAGGAAGCTAATACTTGTGCATGCAACAAAATTACAGGAAAATAAATACAACCATTCACCTCAACCACACTGACATACACCATATAAAACAGATGGGAAAGTACAACTCCTACCAAGAAAATATTATTTCTGTGTGCTGGATAAAAGAATAGTTACCTTAAAAATACATCTTTGAAAAATGAAAGAACACTCTGAACATATTAACCTACACAGTACTAAACTAGAGCATTTCCATAAATACTAATTACTAGTGACCATTTCTTATTTGTTTTGCCATATAGGAGACTAGAATTAAATCCCAGATTTAGATATAGTAGTGAAGTTAATTTCTATCAATTTTTTAAAAGCTCCTGAACTCGATAAGATGGCTGCTTTTCAAATATAGTAGTATAGGTACAACCACATAAAACAGGACATAAAACTCACTGAGATTTCAACCAATCCATATATATTCATTACAATGTTTTTCAGTCATAGTGGTATACACCTATTACCCCAGCACTTTGATAGACTAAAGCAAGAGGATCAAGAGTTCAAGCCCTGCTTGGATAACTTAGATCCTCAAAAATAAACAAGACAGTGATATAACTCAGTGCAAAGACCCAGAGTTCAATCTTTAGTATTGGGAAAAACAAAAACAGTTTTTTTTTTTTCCCTCCCCCTTATACTAATAACCCAAATAACAAAAGGCAATCAGAGTAGTTATTTAATATTAACAATGCTCAAAACAAGTTTAGGACTTCAATTGTATTAAACATGCATATACACACAACATGAATCCCATTTATTCAATTTGATTGGTCACCTTATTTAGCAAGTAACAGGATCTGTGTCATTCCAAGTTAGGAAACAAAAGTAATGAAAATCACCAAAAGGCTGAAAATCAGACTTTGTAGTCAAAAACATACTAACAGAAACGTCTGACAACACATGGTACTGGGGTGACCCCTTGTGGCAGTGTCCTCAGCTATAAAGAGTTTCAAAAAAGCAACAATATGTACACTAAGCTATCCCTTACTATGCTTGAAAAGACAAGCCATTTCTTAAGTGTGAATCCACAATCTGCTTTCAAGAAACACCAGCACCATTCAGCATGGGTCTCATCTAAGCCTTACTCTAGGCACATCCCAAGCACCAGGCACATAACACAATTCCTCTTCTTTCAAACATAGTTACAGAATGGTTGGCTTCCTTTGTTATTTTCCCTTTTCTGTTTCTCTATGTTTTCTTTCCTTTCTATATGTTCCTGCTACTATAAACAGATACTACTTCAACTTATCAAACAATCTGTCCAACTTTACCTAAAATCTGCATCATTTGAAAATGTTACAATCAACCTCACATCCATTATGATGACTACTATTTAAAATAATACTTAGTGTTCACAAGGATATAAAGAAATTGGTATTTCTAAGCATTACTGCTGGAAATACAACAAAATGGTACAATATGGAGGTTTCTTGAAACTTAAAAACCACCATGTGTCCCATTAATTGCACTTCTGTGTATACAACAGGAAGAACAGAAAACAGGCCTGAAGAGGTATTTGCATATCTGTGTTCATGATAGCCAAAAAAGCAACCAAAGTGTGATGGCAAGAAATAAAATGTTGTGTACACATACAATCAAGTATTACTCAGCTTTAGAAAGTAAATTCTAACATACGCCACAATACAGATGAACCTTCATAACATACTGATAAGTGAAGTAAGCCAGTCAAAAAAGGAAAATGTCATGTAATTCATGTATATGAAGTATCTAACAAAGACAAATTCATAGGCTCCAAAAGGAGAATGCTGGTTAGTACTGAATGAAAAGGGGTCAGGGAGTGAAAATAATACTTTAATAGACAGGGAATTTCAGATTTTCTTATGAAAATTCTGAAATCTGCTCACAACAATATAAGGTACTTAACACTAGTAAATTGTATATTTAAAAGTTAATAAACTTTATTTTGTACTTTTTCTGCTTATTTTTAATCACAATTTTTAAAACTTCACAAAACAAAGCCATTTTATCTTTCATTTCTTTGTTAAAGTAATTTTACATAAGAGCATTTTATTTATATTTTACAGCAAGCCTATAGGCATGATATAATGTCTAACTTCATGGATAAGGGGCAAGGTCTGAGGATTAGGAGCAAAGAAAAGCCGCAGGGTAAAGACCATAACCCATTACTGACTTAACACTCGATGCTGGCTTACCACTGTGCCAGGGCCTCCATGGATGTGTGCTTTTTACTTATTTGTTTGTTTTGTTTTTTTTTCTTGAGACAGAAGAACTCCCTAAGCAGTTCAGGCTGGCCTTGAGCTCACTTTGTGGCCTTGGCTGGCCTCAAACTTGGAGCAATCTCCTGCCTCAGCCTCCCAAATGCTAGAAATACAGAAGTGTACTACCACACACAGCATGTGTGGTTTTTAAAACATTAAATTCCCAAATAAAGTTTGGGATAATTACTACTATCACATTTCCAAGAAAGAGAAAACTTAGAAGCTTAGAAAGGTAAAGATCTCCAGCCATGGAGATAGCACAATGGCTCTGAGCACCTGCCTGGCAAGTGCAAGGTCCTGAGTTTGATACTTGATACCAAAAAGAAAAAAAAATATCTTATGATACGGTCAGACTTTGTAAAAGTCTGACAATCATGTGTCAAGCTCAAATCCTTCATCTTTCTAGCAATTTAAATTTGAAAAGCAGCTGAGTTCCAATATTTCCTGAGTCCCAAGTGCAGCCACACGAGATTTATGAACTTAGGTACTTCAAACTCTCCATAACTTAGTTTTTTTCATTAGTTAAATAAAGCTAAAGCTGGTATCTATCTTTGAGGGAATGAGAGTTAAGTGATACAACCACGTAAATTTTCAGAGTACCTGCCCCAGACCAAATAAAGATTCTAGTCATTCAAAATGCACTGCTGTCTATACCCACTGTGCTTATACAACAGACTTAGGGTCATCAAACCCAGCACAAGAGTCAGAGCTCCTAAAGAACTCACCATCCACCAGAAGAAAAGTCCCTATGATAGCTTTTAAAAGATTGGTCTAATAAATCTCCAATGAATCTCTTTAAGGCTTAAGGCAGCTTGCAGCTTAAAAGGTTTATACAGGTTTATTTGTAAAACTGAGAATCGGGGAACAGCCTACAGGTTCAATAGGAGGGGAAATGGATAAAGCCTAGCACACTGAAACAAGCATTAAACGGTGATGTTTCCTAAAAAGTTGTCCTTGGCATTGGAAAATGCTCATTAATGAAAAAAAGCAACAGGTAATAGGAAAAGAACAAGGCATTTTACCAGTACAAAAATGCAAGGAATTTTACAAAAAGTGATTTCAAGAAAGGAAAATAGAGTATGATATATACTGTAAAGCAAAAAGAAAACTACAGTTAGTATGGTAGATATAGTTTTAGAAATAAAACTGCTTATCCTGGTGCATCAGTACTCCCCTACTAATCCCAGTTACTTAGGAAGGTTGCAAATTTGAGGCTAACCTGGGCAATTTAGGTATCTCAATGGCAGATCATGTCTAGCAAGTGCGAGACCCTAGGTTCAGTCCCTCGTTACTCCCACCCCATTTAGCCATTGTAGTTCACACCTATAATTTCATTGTAGCTACTGTGGTGGCTGAAAGCTAGTATGGGCAACTGCAACTTAATGAGGGACTGGTCTCAAAATAAAAAAAAGGACTGGAAATATAGTTCAGCGATAGAAGATCCTTGAGTTCTATACACATATTGCCAAAACAAAAAACAAAAAATATACATATAATAAAAATCGGTAGGGCTGAGAGGATGAGATTTGAATTAATGCATACCCATTTAAATTCTCTACCACATATTTTTCTGTGTGGTATTTTGCCAATGTAAGTGAACACAAACAACAATTGTGTAAAAAAAAAAAAATAGCAAGCCCTCAATATTTTGAAATGAAGCAATACCTTTGTAAGCAATATATGTCAAATAATAAATCAAAAATATTTACAACAGAATAATACCAAAATCTTTAGCCTGCACCTTTTGTTGAAGGAAGATAACTTCAAAGCTACATAATAAAAAAGTTTTGAAAAACCATCAACTATGTTTCTATTTAAAGAAATCAAAAACCCAGGAGGAAATTAACAAAGTAGTCAAAAGTAAAAACAGAAATAAAAACTATGCTATGTACTGGGGAATAGGGCTAAAGGAAAAATGAGTAACATTGGTCGTGTCACCACTTAAAATTTTGGTATGTTGTTCATCATGAATTGCTTGAATTCATTCATTTCAAAAAATATTGCATCAAACTATCATTTACATTATTTGAGATTTGATGATATTTCAAATTTTGTGTCCAAGACAAATGTCTCAGAGTCCCAGCCCCACCCAAATGCACCTCTTCCAGCATTACACTAGTTCTCACTGGCCCCATTTTTCTCAACCGAATTACCCCACACTCAGGGATGTCATCCAGGACGTTGTAAAATGAAAGACATTTCTGTCTTAAGCATGTTAAAAACAATTACTCAAATTATAAGTTTCATTCTGGAACAATAAAGATATTTAACATTTATTTTTTCAAGGATCAGAATACTTCATGTAACTAAAAATTGTCCAAATCTTACCTATTTTCATTGAAACAACTGCAATACATTTTTTCAACAGGAGAGCAATGAACTCCTAAATTCATAAATGTACAAACTCACAAGCTAAAAAATTCACTTGCACAATCAGTGCTTGATTTTATATATTTGCATTTCCTATGAGACAAGAGAAATATATTCATTCTTTTTCCTTGCCAGGATCCTAACTAGCAGCAGCAAAGACAACTCTTTAATAGTCACACTAAACCTTATCAGGGATCCAACAAATAAATGACAACAGAAGAGGGTAAGTAAATGTTTAAGAGCCCTTTTCCTCCACATTCCCATTCTTTTTAAACCAGAAATTCATTGCTAATAAATGTAATGAAATATACTTTAGATATTTGAATCTCAGACAGGTGAATCAGTGGACAGTAGAACATCATTTCCTCCAGAAAAATTAGTAAAGTGAATAAAATACAAAAAGAAGACAGCAGAATGTTGCTAAGACAGTGAAAATAGGAGGTGCCTAAAACTTCAGAGGATGAAGAACCATCTTTTCTCTTTTGTAGCTGCTTTGTGATATTTTGCCAATTCTAGGAACAAGGAAGAAGCTGAGAATCTGGGCTCCACATCGATTAAAAAAAATAAAAAAACTGCTTCCAAAGAACAGAAAAAACAGTACAGTTTTTGGCAAACTAAGTCCCAAAAGTAAATGTATAATAGTTATTACCAAATATATTACTCAGCAATAAAAAGAAGTGTGGACACCTTAAGAACATTGTAAGTGTTAAGAAGCCAGACACAAAAGTCCAAATGAAATGGTTCCAAACAGGCAATCTATACTAAGATAAAGTAGATTAGTGGTTTCTTTGAGCTGGAGCTTTGAGTAATAGAGTGACTACTAGTGAATATAGTTCCTTTTTGTAGTGATAGAAATGTTTCAAAATTGATACTCATGATTGTATATCTGAAGATGAATTATGGTATGTGAATTATATTCCAATTTTCTTAAAAAAAAACAAAACAAAAAAAACCTGTATCTGGTCTAGGGGTGCCAGAATATTCAAGCCTTGGGTTTGATCTCCATCACTATCACAACAACAGAATAAATTTCAATACCCTAAAAGCAAAGCCTCTAAAAAGCAATGAGTGGAGATTTTCAACAGTCTTACAAATACTAAAGTTAGGGACAAAAGTGTGTGTGTGGGTGGGGGTGGTTATAAATAAACAAATTAGAGCTAAAGGAAAAAACAAAAATACACATATACTGTATATACTAGAAAAATCAACCAAGAAAAAAAATTCTAAAGGAACTGTAAATACACTGAAGATATTTAAATTATAAACCTAACAGTTTTGCTCCAATCTTATTTAAAAATTATAAGAAGCTTGCCAGGTGTGGTGGTATATGACTGTAATCCCAGCACTAACTGTAATCCTGGCACTCAGGAAGCTAACTCAGGAGGATCACTGAGAGTTCAAGGCCAGCCCAGACTATGTAGTGGGTTCAAGACCACCCTGAACTGCACAGCAAGTCCCTGTCTCAAAAACAAAACAAACAAAAAAGAAACAAAAGTGTAAGAAACTGAAAAGATAGCCCAAAACCTAATCTGCAGGGAGGTTTTCCCAAATCAGTAAATAGCAATGGCATACTTTTAGTTGCTAATGAAAACCCTCTGACATCATTCTAGATTTCTTTCTTTTAGATCCCTACCTCCACTCCATAAACAAATCATGTCAATCCCACATGCAACATATCTGGAATCTACACGAAGCACCACAAGCACTACCATCACTCTGGTGGAATCCCCCCATCATTTTCCTTCTTGAACAGCCAGGATAGCTACCTAACTTACACTAGTACTTTATCACACCATATCTCTGCTCTTTCAAAACTCAACAAGGACAAGCCCTGGACAATTGAGGAATTCTTCTGCACAAGACCCTCTGATGGCTCCATCTCAAACACTGGCCCAAGATCTTTAATATACCCAAGGTCCCGAAGAGCTCTGAAACCATCCATGGGAAAGAAAATTCAATTTCCCTGCTATACAGGCTTCAAGTTTTAAACACAGAGCATTTATCATGCCTGATGTTGCAAAGTCTGCTACAATACTGGTGAAATTTTGTAACCATCTGTTAGACTTGTCTTTTTTGCATGTAAAGTTCACTTCTAAGAACAACTGTCTCCAGCAAAACGTTTCCTTTTCTGGTGGTTTTTGATAATTACTTGCATTGCCACCCTCAGCCAAATACTGAAAAATAGTAAGGTCTTCCTTGGAAAAAATTTCATCAGCAGTAATTACTCCTTCCTGTAAGGCTTAATTCCAATATGACTCTCTCAATACCCAACCTGTCTGCCAGCAGAGGCATTGTTCTCAGCTCAGCATCAGTGCCTGCAGCAAACACAGAACACCTTTAAAAAGATGGAACACAGAATCTTGCCAGCATCTGGACATCTATAGACAACTGAACAATCACACCAGACACACCAAGTACTTTGCCCACTGAAGCTTGAAACATCTACAGAGCATCTTCTTGCCTAAACTCTCTTGCCTTTTTTTCAAGCCCTATTTTTAAAAAGCCTGCTTCTCTTGATTCCCTATAGACAGCCTTTTTGCCCTCTGCCTCCCTGCACCCAGGTACAATAAACTGAAGGCCATGTTGCCTATTTACACAAGCCTGGTGGTCTCAGCTGGTCTCTGCTTCATGCTATTCCTTATATTTCCAAAATCACAGTGCTGGTCTGGGGGTAGGGCTCAGTGATAAAACTTGCTCAACATGCCAAAGGCCCTAGGTTCAATTCCTAGCACTGTGAAAGGCAGGTGAACTGACATAAATAATGCTTAATATGTCCAACATTTAAAATAAATTACTTGTAATACTAAACACCTTTGTTCCCTAAGGTTAAGAAAATTTTATTCAAATACAATTTCTCAGATTCTCCTGTGACCTTCAACAAACTGGTCTTATCTCCTTAAGTATTATCTGTACAAAGGACATATCTTACATACAAGGAATTTTCTAAGAGTAAAGATATCAACTATGTAAGTGGACTATGTTGTCCAGGGGATCTCAAGCTCCTGGGCTCATGTGATCTCCCAAACAACTGGGAATAAGGTAACAGATATAAAACTAGGTGGAAAAGGAAACCAGAAGAATTTAAACTTACACTTCTCAAGAAAACCTGTAGCTTCAGAACACAAGCCCTGGTAGCCATGCCTAAAATTCCAGCCTGTTACCCCAATACTCAGGAGGCTGAGGCACAAGGATCCCCACACAGCCAGTCTGGGCTACAAAGTGAGTTCAAGACCAGCCTGAACTGCACAGTGAAATTCTGTCTCAAAAAGATTAAGAAAAGAAAAAGAGGGGCCAGCTAAATAGCTCAGTGGATTAAAGTGCTTGCTTGGGATTGGCGGTTCAATCCCTGGGCCTATTCTGCTGCCCCCACCCCCACTCCCAGGATACACTGAGATGGCAATTGAGACTGGGTGTAGTGGCTTGCACCTATAATCTCAGCTCTTGGGAGGCTGTAAATTAGAGGATCACTGAGTCCAATCTAGTAGTGAGACTCTGAAGTCCCTTTGCAGTCCCTTCCCTGAAATACAAAAATAAAAAGAAAAGAAAAACAAAAAGTCACAAGTCCAGTTCATTTTCCTTCTCCCAAAACAGTAAACCTGGGCAAGTCCCTTTAAACTGAAAATAGATCTGTCCATTCCCTTTGCATCTGCAAATTGTTCTTTTCCTCCAGTCCAGAAACCAGCTGCAGTAGAGACAGCATGTCAAACCCATATCTCTACTTCACACCCTTGTGGATGGCTTACACAACAACCTGGCAGACAGAACATGGATCTGAGGTCACCTATATTGAAAACAATCTTTAAATGTGTGCCCTACTCTGGCTTATAAGGCATGTCCTCATTTCTCTGGGCATCCATGCTCTGCTCTGGAGGATGTTGTAAATCTACCTCTAATGAATCTTTATCTTGTCTCCTTTTACTGATGCATCCAGAAAATTCTTTTTTCATGACGGGAGTCAGTGAAGCTGCATACTTATTTTAAAGGGGTGGGTTAAACGTCTTTTTTCAGCCTCAGAGATACTCAGATCTAGCCCATGACAGGACTAATAACATACACAACTACATCCTGCTCAAATTCATTTTCTTAGTGTAATGAAGTATTACAATTACAGTGTAAAAAAATACATTCTCATAAATTAGTAACCAATCATGAATTAAAGAAATACAATCATAATCGTCATTGTTATTATCTGTTTCTTTTCTGAGACAAGGGTTAGTCATTCTCCATAATTCAACTGGCCTTGAAATCACTATGTATTCCAGGCTGGCCTCAAATGCATGACAATCCTCCTGCCTCAGCATCTTGAGTGCTGGGATTACAGTGGTGGTGCATATCCAGTTAATTTTTTCATTGGCCCAATTGTTAAATACGTATCATCAACCAGAACTGCAAGACCAATAAATAGACAGGTAGAAACAGCTTTTAAGAAAATACAAATGTTTATTTTATACCTGTTATACAAAAAGTCCCTAAACAACAGAACCAAAATGGAAAAAAAAAAAAAAAACTTTCCATCCATAGAATGTCCCAGAAGACTGCTCTGAGGCATGTATGTCACATGAACATTCAAGAAATCCAGAATTGAAACAATAATCCCACCAAAAGCAGAGATAAATGCATGCCTAATTTTAACACTCTGACGGATTCCTAAAGAGGAATAAACACCTAGGCTAACACAAATCCCTGGTTCTCTGGGAATGGTCCACGGCAGAAAAGCCTCTCAGAGGCAAGCTACCTCACCTGCACATGCAGGGGTCACCGGATACTAGCATACAATTTGCCTTTAAAAACATTGACCAGGCTTGGGAGATAGCATGACAGTCTAAGCACCTGCCTAGCAAGCACAAGAACCTAGGTTAGGTCATACTGAGCCAGCCCCAGAACCCCAGGGTGTTCTGATAACAGGCATTGTGGCACACACCTATAATCCCAGTGCTGGGGAGGTTGAGACAGGATTACTGTCAGCCTGGACTGCATAGCAAGACCCTATATCTAATTAATTTTAAAAAATAAAAAACACTGACCTAAAGATATCCACTTCAGCCAGAAATAATTGAGGGATACAGGAAATGCCCTACAGCTTCCCTAACAGCCTCTCAACAGCTTCTCCAGCCTCTTATGTTGTTAGGAACAATCCTCAGGTGGACCTCGCACACCCAGCACAATGCTAGTTCAATTCAGCTGGGTGTAACAAGCTGACCACAAGTTAACAATCCACTACATGGGACAAGATGGAAAAATATATCCAGATTAAAAACTAGTGAGCTATGACTAAATACTAAATGTGATTTGAGATAGGACCCTGTATGAAGGGGAAGAAATCCTGTAAGAGATATTAACATTGCCAAAATATGAATTTAAACCATATACTAGATAGCAGCATGTGGCAATGTCCAAATTTAAAACTCTGATCATTACATTGTCATAATGGTGATATATATATATATATATAAAATCAATCTCCCAGTAACACTAAAGCACTCTAGGGCAAAGCACACAGTGCCTGTAATTTCTCTCAAAGGTTTCAGTGAAAGAGGAAGAGAGAAAGCGAGCATATACTCATATGCATGTTTTGATGACAAAATACTAACAGGTTGGTAAACCCAAATGTGGGGTACATGGGGACCTAGATCTACTTCTGCTTTTTTTCCATAAATGAAAAAGGGTTTTCAAAATAAAAATTTTAAGGGCCCAGGGAGATAGCTCCGTAGAATAAGCACTTGCCTGGCAAATGCAAGGTCCTGAGTTCAGTCCCTGGTACTGCAAAAAAAAAAGAAAGCATCTCAAGGCTCACAGGAGGCAACACACTTGTAATCCTAGGAAGACTGAGGCAGGGAGGAACATAAGTTCAAAGGCCCGCCTAAACTACTAGGAGGGATGCAAAGTAGAAAGGGATGCTTGACTGATTTGGCCAGGCATGGTAGTACATGCCTTATAATCCCAGTTTCTCAGGAGGCTGAAGCAGGAGAGAAACGGGTTGGAGACCAGCATGAACACCTTAGTGAGATACTGTCCCAAAATAAGAGAAAATTTCTGAAGACGTAGCTCAGTGCAAAGGCTCTGGGTTACAAACCCAGTACTGTGGGGCAGATGGGGTGTCATACCAAGAACACATAGATAAGTAATAAAAAAATCAAAAGGACTGGAGAAGTAACCCAGTACTAGAACATTTGAGTTCAATTTCTAGTCCATACACACACATGCCAATTTGAGGCTTGATAAAGAAAAAAAGGCCAAGGGTTATGTAGCTCTGTGATAGTCAATCTTAACAGTCAACTGGGTAAGAGAAGTCTAGGAAATTAATAAAGTACACATGTAGGTGTGTCTGGGTGAGCCATGATGAGGGGCTCCATGAAGCCCTGATCTTGGAGACAAAATCTAATTACTTACTGGCCCTTTCCTCTCTGATGTCCTTCTCCTGTGTCTGGCTTTCCAGCCATTATAAACAGAGCAGCTTTACCCTACCACCACCACAACTTTGTGCAATGTTTCTACACTGGAGCTAAAACTGAGCAGGGATTAAAACTCTGAATTAACCACAGTAAACTTCTCCCTGAACACATTCATGATGGGGCTATAATTTTGGTCTTGCTGCTAGGTGGCTTGATCAGTGGTGCATACATAAATGACCCACTGGAGAGCTCTTTATTAATTTTAATTGATCCTAGGGCCAGCAAGACAGCTCTCTGGACTAAGTGCATGTCTGGCAAGCACAAGGACCAGGGTTCAATCCCCAGCACCACATGACACTCTGGCCCTGCCCCTGGGCATACTGAGCTGGCCACTGACACCAGGTGTGGTGGTGCACACCTATAATCCCAATGCTGGGGAGGCTGAAATCAGGAGGACCACTGTGAGTTCAAGCTGCATAGTGAGACCCTGTACCAATTACATCAAAATTAAACAAACACTCATGAGATCTATTTGTACCACCACTGGTAAGTCACCTGAGGGGATAGTCATGTATGTACCACCACCAATGGTTCAAGCCAATGGGAATATGTTATAATGCAGGTGTCCAGTATTTAGGAGAGCAACATGAAAGCTGACCAATAAGCTGCATACTAAAAATGAAAAGTAAATTACTAAGGACCTGGAGTCATCCAGGAAAAAAACTCAAGTGAGTGCAGTATCTTTTAAGGCTTTTAAAATAACTTTTTCAAGTACAGGAAAATAAGCATGGTTATGTTTTTAAAATCTTGTCTTTCACCTCTAACTTTGTGCTACTCTACGTATATGATAAATTTTCAGTGTAGCAGGTCACACTGTAAACTTACAGAAGACATTTAAAATGACAAACTTAACATATGTAGTACGAAAGACATAATTCAAATGGAATGAAGAATTAACCTAAACTGATGTAAAAGCAAGTATGACTGCCACCTGGTTGAAGCAACTGGAAATACCATCAATTGCATTAAATACTCTAAGTCTTCAAAGGTTAATGATGAGATTTCTAGAGAAAAATGGAAACATAAGATTTCAAATTCAAGGCCAGCCTCAACAACTTAGTGAGATCCTATCTCAAAATATAAATAAGTAAATAAATAGCCAGACAATCAACTAGGGCCACTTACCTTTCATGCATAAGACCCTAGGTTCAACTCCTACTGCCACCAGAAAAAAACAGCTATAAGTAGATTAACCTATAATCTCTCATTTGTTATCAGCAGACTTTTACTTTGTGATCAACACACAAGCATGCCATGCAAAGGCTACAGTCAGAAGTTCAGGATAAAAAGAACTGTGCAGTCTACTAAAGAGAGTTTTTTAAAAAGCCTCACAGAAGAACACAAGCTTTTAAGGAACAAAAGCAGCTCAGGAGTCTTATTTCAGTGTACCTCATTTCATCACTAACCCATTATTATCTTACACTATAGTATTCCCATGGTCATAAAAAAAAAGAGCTCATCATTTAAATAGTAACCTTGTTTGCTAAAGCCAAATAAAGAAATAATTTTTAAGACATCTGGGTTTTCAAGCAATAGTTTAGGGGAAAAACAGCTGCTTCATGGGACATCAAAAAGTATGATAAAGTAGTAAAAAGGAACTTTCATGCACACTTTCAAAAAATTCAATCTACAATTATAATTAAGCCTTAAATTCACTGAAATAAACTTTTTTTTTTTTTTTTTTGTCAGAACCAGAGATTGAACTCAGGCCCTTGTGCTTGCCAGGGAAGCACTTATTCCACTGAGCCATCTCCCCGGCCCAACAAACTTTTATTATTTACTGCACATATTCTTAGTCCTAATACTTTAAAAGATAGTTATGCCATATAATTATAACTGATTAAAACACAGCTGAAGAGGACCGGCCAGACAGCTCAGCAGACTACAGCACCTACTGAGGTAGATGCAAGGACCAGTGTTTGATCCCCGACTTGCCATGCCAGTCAAGCCCCAGAGGTGCGCTGAGAAAGAAATTGAGACTGGGCATGGTGGCACACACCTATAATTCCAGTGCTTGCGAGGCTGAAAAACAGGATCACTAGAAGTCTGATCTGTGTAGTGAGACCATATAGACACTGTAGCCCGTGTACTGAATACACACACACACACACAAACACACAGAGCTAAACATTGCACAATAAATTTTTTCTAAGCAATACAATAACTTTTTTAACTTACAAAGCTCAACTCCAGAACAACAGATGAACCATATGGGAAAATCCTTAAATAATTAAGCTGAAACATTTTTTATTTGTGCTAATTATACAATATGCAATTACATTACAGAGGAATGCCTGTAGGGCACAAATAAATCAGATTATTAAAAAAAATTAACCAAAAATTATATATCTTCAGAATCTGTCTACACTGAAATTTGTGTAAATTTACAGTACCTAAAAAAAAAAAGATTTTAGGGCTGGCCAGATGGCTCAATGGACAAAGCACCTGCTTAGGCAGGCACAGGGACCAGGGTTTGATACCCAGAGTGCTGTACTGGTCCCAGACCCAGGGTGCACTGGGATGGCGACTGAGACTGGGTATGGTGGCGCATGACTGTAATCCCAGCATTTGGGAGGCTGAAAATAAGAGGATCACTGAATATGATCTGTGTAGTGAGACACTGTAGAACCTGTACTAAATATATTTTTTAAAAAAGGATTTTAATGTAATTGGAAAAGAAAAATTAAGCTGAAATGGGAACATGTGTATGTATCTGTATGTGTATATAATACCTGTATAGCTGAATACACATAAGTCACCTTGTGTTTTTGAAGTTTTGCTTCTTGAGAAGCAGTAAGTTCCATGAGCTCTGATAGACATACTCATCTGAGGACCTGCTACCACTTTAAAGACTCCCTCTGCATCTCAGGAAGTACTCTCCTGCCCTTTAACAGCAAGCCTCCTACACTGTGCCCTAGGTAAACACTGATTCCTGCCCTTAGATTTGCATTTATCAGATGTTAGGAAACAGAATCACAGTCATGCCAAATTTTGTTTTCACTTAGCACACTGTTTTAGACACTCAACTATTTTGTTGGTGATATCAGCAATTAGTTTCTTTTTATTGCTGAACATGACCCTACCATACAGGTATGCCAAAGTTTGTTTATTCGTTTACCAGTTGAAGGTCATCTGAATTCTTTTCAGTTGTTTCAGATTATGAATAAAGCTGCTACAAATATTCACATACAGGACTTTGTGCAGAGATGTATTTTTCTCTTGGATACTCAACAGAAGGGTTGCTGGGCTGCACAGTATGTGTGATAAGTATACATTCAATTTAAGAAACTGACAAACTGGTTTCCAAAAAGTCACCATAGTGGCAAAGCATGGGAGTTCTAGTTGTTCCTAGTCCTTCTCAATTGCCATTGTCATTATCTGTTTGGTTCCACTGTAAGCCTGTCTAACAAGGTCACAAAGATACCTCATTGTGATGGGCATCTGCATTTCCTAATTATTGATATAGGGCATCTTTTTGTATGCATACTGCCATTTTTATGAAATGGATAAAAGGTGTATTCAAAGATTTTGCTTGTTTTAATTGAAATTTTATTAAGACACTTATGCTTTTTAACAGGTTATCAAAGAAACACTGAAAACTTTGCGTATTTTGTTAAGCTACTTACAATTCATGTAGATTCAAAAACATCTAAAAATCCCTCTGAGGGCCAGGGAGAGGGCTCAGTAGAGTAAGTGCTTGCCTGGGTAAGTGCAAGCATAGGGTCCTGAGTTCAATCCCCTGTACTGGGAAAAAAAAAAAAAAAAAAATCCCTCCTTTCCACCTGAACTCACAACACCCTGTTTACCATCTCCCCTTCCCATTTATGACATGCAAAAACAAGTGGAAGGAAGAACCACTCAACTTTTTCCTTAAAATTTCCAGAAAAAGTTGCCTGCCTACTTCTAGAGTCAGGTAACCAAAAGTTTACTTGTTTATTTTTTACCAGTATTTGATGAAACCATATTTTTCCCTTAGTATAAGCCAGGAACACAAGTGAATGATTACTTGGCAATGTTTACAGAAATAATTGAAATGTATTTTAACAAGGTGCATATATTTAAAGGCAGTACACATGAGGTAGGAGAATGGCCCCCACCACAGCTCAGTATTCTGCTAAGTCCATACCTTCATCCATGCTGTGGTTAGCGACAAAGACTCAGATCTACTGTAAAATACTAGAGAGCCAGATACCATCACATAAAATATTAAACAACTCTCTTCACTTCTCTAAGCCTAGCTGTTTTTTTTTACATTTCTTTTGTTTGTACTTATTATTTTTAAAGAATACAAAATAGTGATAGAAGAAAACAGCATTATACATGATACAAGATTTCATTAACAAAGTAATAAGAATCCAACAATGGTTGTTGTATTACATGATGCTATGTGCAAATTAGTTTTTCAGATTACCAGATATAAACATGTAAGTTTTGTTTAAAAAAAAAAAAAAACTAAGAAATTCAAGAGGAAAAAAATCAGAGTAAAAACAAAAATTGTAAGCATTAACTACTCCTTTTTTTTTTCTTATATTCATATAAGTACAATTCTCAAAGTAGAAAGGAGTAGACAATAAACATTTAAAGGCTTAAAATTTCTGAATTTAGTTAACTTATAATACCACATTTCCAAGAATAATGAACCTTTTGCACAAGAAATTTAAATAAAATCATACCAAGATACACAAAAAAGAAATTGCCCAAAAACTTATTATAAAGAAAAAAAAATTAAAGCATATACATAAAAATATTAGCTATAAAAGAACAAAATTAAATAGCACCTTATTCCATATTAGAAAGAAAAAAAAAGGACTAAGTGTGAAACTAGACTAATTAACGGACTGAAAGAAAAAAAAAGATCTATCCTCTCTGAATTTTATAATTAGCAAACATACCTTTGATAACTAAAAGTAAAATATTTTCTATTTATACAAACTTGAAATATTTTAATACCTCCAGATGTAGCATATAGTAAACAACAAAGCACACAACTCAAAAGGCAAGAGAAATTTCAGTATGCTCCTCAATGAACAATAAAGAGCTCTCAAAGTTATAGTTATGCAGGACTATATAAATGAATATATAGGGAATACATTAGATGAACCCTTATTTAAAAGGTCATTGAAGAGGTCTATGAAACAGTACCAATCTTCTGTTGGGTTGTACACATATTTTTTTTCATATATATGTGTGTGTATGTGTGTATAAAGGACAGGGAAAAAGTAATATAAAGTCAACAGAAAATGGGAATAAACTTTTTAAAGTTTCTAATACTAGGAGAAGGAATCATATGATGTCTTTTAGATAAATTGTAATTCAAAGATATAGTATAAATCTTAAAACAAAAATTAAGATTAAGCAATATTCAGAAAATTAAATACTAATTAAAAATTAAATGTTTCAAAACAACTGAACTAAGAAATAGTTTTCATGATAGTAAAGAAGTACTAACAATAAAACATAATATAAATACTGGAATGACAAATAAATGACCCATCACTTCTGAGAGTTTGGGGATAGGATATCATGCAAAGTTCTAGTATTTTGTGGACATGGACAGTGTCCTTGATGCTTACTGGTGGCCAGGTGTCACTTGCAGGACTGAGCTACAGCTATTACCTTGAAATCCACCCTGTACACCCATATGGAATCATGACTCAAAGGGTCCAAGAGAAGTCCATTTGTAGAGTGCTGATGGAAATATTTTGCTGCTGTATGCAAAAGAATAACTGAAAGACTACTACTGTATACCTCTTATTCTCCTATGTTTAATTGTTTGCCCTATTTAATGGGTTCTTTGCATTCTCCTTCATGGAGTTGTGATCATTTTGCTCTCTAGAACATCATTTAGTAGTCTGTGTACACTTGGCTTTGTCATGAAATTCTTTAACTGTTCTTTGTCATGGAAGTATTTTACTTCTCCATTATACTTGAAAAGAGAGCTTTGCAGGGTATATTAGTCTGGGTTGGAAATTGATTTCTTGCAAGACTTGAAGTACTTTGCTCCATACTCTTCTTGCCTTGTGAAGAGAAATCTGCCATTATTCTGATGGGTTTTCCTTTAAATGTGATCTGTTTCTTTTCTTTAGTGGCTTTTAGTATACTGTTCCTGTGCTGAATGTCTGATCTTGATTTTCTTTATGTCTGGGAGTGGTTTTAATTGTGTTGATGTTATTTGGAGTTCTATATGCTTTGGTTACCTGAATGTCAGATTGTTGCCCCATATTTGGAAAGTTTTCTGCTATTACTTCTGTCCATATTCTTTTTATATCATTTGTATTGACTCCTTCCTTTTCATTGATGCCTATTAGTCTCACACTGTTCATCTTTGCATCGTCTTGCAGGTGTTGAATTATTTTTTTCCTGTATCCTAGTTGTTTTTAAGAGATCTTTGCTTACTTTTTCACTAGCTGCAATGGTGCCTTTAAGGTCAGAGAGTATTTTCACTTTCACTCAAAAGGATTTGTCAGGTTGTGATCAAGGTTTTAATTTCCTGTATATCACTTTCAATCCGTTTCATACATTCTATTTCTTTCCTATATTGCTTATTCAGGGGTTCCATCATTTTTATATTCTGCTCTATTTTTTTATCAGTGTATTCTCTAAGCACTTAGTACTTCTTTCATTATAGTTATCACTACTTATTTTACTTCAGAAATTATTTCTGATCTGATTTCTTCTATACCTTTCTGCAGTTGTTTCTTTACTTCCAACGCTATTATTTCAGAGATTTCAGGCATGTGATTTCCAATTTCCTCTTATGCTAGTGTCTTCTGCATTTGTACTGGGTAGACTCGGGGCCTGAGACTGCTTTTTGTTC